>JBAMAW010001010.1:0-62008 GCA_037043295.1 Amiota minor
TTCGAGAACCAAAAATGCCTACCAATCATTTATTATTTTTTTTTTTTTTTTTGTTTAATAAATTCTTTTGATCTGCAAGTTAAGTTGCATGTTATTTTTGTGTAGTTTCCTCGACTGTTGGATCTCACCAGAAAATGTTATTTTTTTTTTGTTTGTAATAAAAAGTGTATTTTTTTATTGAAAATTGTCTTGATCTCTGGCTATTGATTTCATTATGAATATTTTTCTTTTGTTTGTATTTGTTATTAAAAATATATGGATTTGGTAATTTATTTTTGTCATTTTATTTCTTTTTATTGATTTTATTTTCTTGATTTTTAAGTTTCTTTGATTTATTTCTAAATATTTTTTTCTAATTTGTTTTCTAATTTTTGCCAATTGAAATACAAAAATTAACTTCACAATAAATGAGTAGAAGTACGGTTAAAATATTGGTCGAATTGATACTCTTCAATCAAATCGTCTTCAGTTTCTAGCCATTTGTTGGACTAGATATTCATTGTCGATTTAGTAATTTTAATTATTAATTTTCTTAATTCTGTTTTCATTTAATTTAATTTTGCGATTATGATAAATAATTTTTTTAATTTTTGCCAATTGAATTCGCTCTTCAGCATATTGATCGCATTTTGTTAATTTAATAATAAAATAAGTTTCAAGGAAAACTTGTGATGATAATGAGTAGAAGTTAGACATCTTCAATGTGAGTTTCTGAGGATATTGTTCTAGCATATCCTCTTTAGGTTCTAGTCATTTGTTGGACTAGATATTCATTGTCGATTTAGTAATTTTATTCAAATAATTTTTATTTATTTATTTATTTAATTTTCTTAATTCTGTTTTCATTTAATTTAATTTTGCGATTACGATAAATAATTTTTTTAATTTTTGCCAATTGAATTCGCTCTTCAGCATATTGATCGCATTTTGTTAATTTAATAATAAAATAAGTTTCAAGGAAAACTTGTGATGATAATGAGTAGAAGTTAGACATCTTCAATGTGAGTTTCTGAGGATATTGTTCTAGCATATCCTCTTTAGGTTCTAGTCATTTGTTGGACTAGATATTCATTGTCGATTTAGTAATTTTATTCAAATAATTTTTATTTATTTATTTATTAATTTTCTTAATTCTGTTTTCATTTTCATTTACTTTAATTTTGCGATTATGATAAATAAATTTTTTAATTTTTGCCAATTGAATTCACTTTTTAGCATATTAATCGCATTTCGTTATTTGAATTTTCATCTGTTTTTATAGAAAAATTCAATTGACTTAATTGTGAAATGCAAAAAAAACCATAATCAAGTAAAAATAAGGTTAACTTCGCCTAGGTAGAAGTTGACACACTCTTCACACATCCCTAGAAAACGTTTTTAACTATGCTCCTGTGTTTGAGCATACAGAAATATACATACACTAGGGTATCCTGCCCGACGTCGTACGGCCAATCGGATTCCTTAAACTTCACTTTCAGTAGAACGCAAGTGGGTTGGGCCATACCTACAGTTGCGGTTTCGCACCATCGCTATTAATAAGTTGAATTGCAATTCTGGTATTTCATTTTTGCTTCCCGCTGCACTTTAATTTGGCTAAATGGATAGTCAGTCACATTAATAATTCCAGTGACTTACCAAATCCACAACAATGCACAGCTCCCTGGTCTTGCCTTAAGTGTTATTGTATTATTGAATCCTTTAATTTATTCAAAACTAACTGTAGTACATTGCGCAGAATCAGACAAATCAAATGCAGTATTTGATCCACCAATTTCCCGACAACAGCGTCATATATCGAATCCAAAAGTACTCTGTTATGTTCAAGGCTAAAACCAACCATGCACGCATTCACAAAATGTCATTGCAATCAGATGAACGAACGGTATAGCCGCGCATAAGACTCAATATGAACACACATAAGAGAAGTTCAGTGACATACACACTCACAGAAGAATTATATATATAAAGATTGTGAATCTAAATCATTCTCAGATCCCCTTGAACACACACAAAAAATTTCATCAAAATCGGTCCAGTCGTTTAAGAGAAATTCAGTGACATACACACTCACAGAAGAATTATATATATAAAGATTTGTCATTATTGAATTGACTTATGCTTAGGGTGGAGTCAGTATTCATACTGCATTTCAACATTGAGACCGACAATTTTTTATGTGAGCTCTACGCTCCAGTAATTCTAGGGTATTGACATTTTGCATTGTTAGTTATTAATATCGGTCGGACACTGCTACTGTCCTGTCCTCTGTCCTTTCACTTTCACTTGTCTTTTTCAGAACATCAAATTACTTAATTCTTTTCTAACTTAACTACAAAAGATTAAAGGAAGAAGATTATTTTAGAATCTATAAACTATTGTAAATCTAAACACAATAATTTTAGGGTCAATAGATAACTTTCTTCTTATACTCGTATGAGTATAAACTATATCTATGAGTTTATGACATCATGTTTATAGCTAAAATTCACAAATGGAGACAGATGGCTGGGTAGGATATACCCTCATTCCCGCATTCCCTCATTCAATGATACACTCGCACATTAAGTCAGTCCACCATCAATTGCTCATCATTTGTTGTGTAGTCAGTTTGTTGTTACCTCAGACTTGTTTTAAGTTTTGATCGTCAGGTCAACAGAGACAGTGGAAGTAGCCTGTCTAGCATAATTATATCAATTTGTTTTCTAGTGTTTGCGTATAAAACAAAAAACGACAAAAAGATAAAAGATATTTCATGGTTCAATGATAAAAGATAAAAATTACAGGCCGCTTATTCAATATTGTTCGCAATCTAAAATATTCATGGACCGCATACAATCTAGCAGAAATTTGGAAATTATGTCTATGTTTCTCACCAAAGTTCCAGAAATGTGTAAATTTCAAGATCTAGAATTATTGCGTGGTAAGTCATTCAAAACCATTTATATTCCTATTAGAAATTTGGATAGTGTAAAATATATGTAACTCAATCGAATTTTGCTTTAAAAGATATAAAAAAAAAACAATAACAAAAAAAGAAAGAATACCATAAAAAGATAAAAATTACAAGCCGCTTATTCAATATTGTTCGCAATCTAAAATATTCATGGACCGCATACAATCTAGCAGAAATTTGGAAATTATGTCTATGTTTCTCACCAAAGTTCCAGAAATGTGTAAATTTCAAGATCTAGAATTATTGCGTGGTAAGTCATTCAAAACCATTTATATTCCTATTAGAAATTTGGATAGTGTAAAATATATGTAACTCAATCGAATTTTGCTTTAAAAGATATAAAAAAAAAACAATAACAAAAAAAGAAAGAATACCATAAAAAGAAAAAAATTACAAGCCGCTTATTCAATATTGTTCGCAATCTAAAATATTCATGGACCGCATACAATCTAGCAGAAATTTGGAAATTATGTCTATGTTTCTCACCAAAGTTCCAGAAATGTGTAAATTTCAAGATCTAGAATTATTGCGTGGTAAGTCATTCAAAACCATTTATATTCCTATTAGAAATTTGGATAGTGTAAAATATATGTAACTCAATCGAATTTTGCTTTAAAAGATATAAAAAAAAAACAATAACAAAAAAAGAAAGAATACCATAAAAAGAAAAAAATTACAAGCCGCTTATTCAATATTGTTCGCAATCTAAAATATTCATGGACCGCATACAATCTAGCAGAAATTTGGAAATTATGTCTATGTTTCTCACCAAAGTTCCAGAAATGTGTAAATTTCAAGATCTAGAATTATTGCGTGGTAAGTCATTCAAAGATAGTGTAAAATATATCGAATTTTGCTTTAAAAGATATAAAAAAAAAACAATGATACCGAGTACAAAAGAAAAAAATTACAAGCCGCTTATTCGCAATCTGAAATATTCAGTGGAAAAAAGAAAGAATACCATAAAAAGATAAAAATTACAAGCCGCTTATTCAATATTGTTCGCAATCTAAAATATTCATGGACCGCATACAATCTAGCAGAAATTTGGAAATTATGTCTATGTTTCTCACCAAAGTTCCAGAAATGTGTAAATTTCAAGATCTAGAATTATTGCGTGGTAAGTCATTCAAAACCATTTATATTCCTATTAGAAATTTGGATAGTGTAAAATATATGTAACTCAATCGAATTTTGCTTTAAAAGATATAAAAAAAAAAACAATAACAAAAAAAGAAAGAATACCATAAAAAGATAAAAATTACAAGCCGCTTATTCAATATTGTTCGCAATCTAAAATATTCATGGACCGCATACAATCTAGCAGAAATTTGGAAATTATGTCTATGTTTCTCACCAAAGTTCCAGAAATGTGTAAATTTCAAGATCTAGAATTATTGCGTGGTAAGTCATTCAAAACCATTTATATTCCTATTAGAAATTTGGATAGTGTAAAATATATGTAACTCAATCGAATTTTGCTTTAAAAGATATAAAAAAAAAACAATAACAAAAAAAGAAAGAATACCATAAAAAGAAAAAAATTACAAGCCGCTTATTCAATATTGTTCGCAATCTAAAATATTCATGGACCGCATACAATCTAGCAGAAATTTGGAAATTATGTCTATGTTTCTCACCAAAGTTCCAGAAATGTGTAAATTTCAAGATCTAGAATTATTGCGTGGTAAGTCATTCAAAACCATTTATATTCCTATTAGAAATTTGGATAGTGTAAAATATATGTAACTCAATCGAATTTTGCTTTAAAAGATATAAAAAAAAAACAATAACAAAAAAAGAAAGAATACCATAAAAAGATAAAAATTACAAGCCGCTTATTCAATATTGTTCGCAATCTAAAATATTCATGGACCGCATATAATCTAGCAGAAATGTGGAAATTATGTCTATGTTTCTCACCAAAGTTCCAGAAATTTGTAAATTTCAAGATCTAGAATTATTGCGTGGTAAGTCATTCAAAACCATTTATATTCCTATTAGAAATTTGGAAAGTGTAAAATATATGTAACTCAATCGAATTTTGCTTTAAAAGATATAAAAAAAAAAACAATAACAAAAAAAGAAAGAATACCATAAAAAGATAAAAATTACAAGCCGCTTATTCAATATTGTTCGCAATCTAAAATATTCATGGACCGCATACAATCTAGCAGAAATTTGGAAATTATGTCTATGTTTCTCACCAAAGTTCCAGAAATTTGTAAATTTCAAGATCTAGAATTATTGCGTGGTAAGTCATTCAAAACCATTTATATTCCTATTAGAAATTTGGATAGTGTAAAATATATGTAACTCAATCGAATTTTGCTTTAAAAAGAGATAAAAAAAAAAAATAACAAAAAAACTAGAACCCGCAGAACATTTAATTGAAGATTATTGCGCTGGTGAACTACCTATGAAGGTGATGAAAGTGATGAATTGATTTGAATTGGTAAAAAGCAACCTTTGACATTGCGTCAACACTTAAAAAGCAAGAAAATTAAATAAATAAAAAGAAATAAAATAAAAAAAATCTAATTACATCCATACATAAATCCAAACTATTTTCAATAACAAAAACACTTTTTATCACAAAAAAAAAAAAAAAAACGCAGTGCCGGCGTCTGGTTGAAAATAACCACTCTATTAAAAACATAAATTAAATCAACTATAACAAAATAGTTAAATATAAATAATAAACTATATTATAATGAAAAAAATAATATATCACAAAAAAAAAAAAAAAGAAAGAAAATAATATTTTATGGTGAGATCCAACCCCAGTTGAGGAAACTACAGAAAAATAACACACAACTTGACTTAGAGATCAAAGGAATTTATTACACATAAAAAAAAAAAAAAGAAAATAATGTTTTATGGTGAGATCCAACCCCAGTTGAGGAAACTACACAAAAATAACACACAACTTGACTTAGAGATCAAAGGAATTTATTACACAAAAAAAAAAAAAAAATAAAAAAAAATAATATTTTCTGAGGAGATCCATCAAACAGTTGAGGAAACTACACAAAAATAACGTACAACTTGATTTTGAGATCAAAGGAATTTATTACACAAAAAAAAAAATAAATAAATAAATGATTAGTAGGCATTTTTGGTTCTCGATTATTCCATTCTATTTATTTATTTATTTATATAATGCTAACCTAAAGTTAAAACTAGAAGTTAACAGAAAAATAGCCATGGCTGCCAGGGCCTTCAGCTAATAAAGATATATATGTAAACTAGGGTATCCTGCCCGACATCGTACGGCCAATCGGACTGCGCCACCGAGGCTCGTGGAATAATTTCTCAAATGTAGATGTTGAATCTGAACTATGCCTTAACTTACATAATGTACTAGCCTTACCCGGCGTGCGTTGCTACGTCCCCTGTGCGTGCCCAGTTATTAAAAAAAAAAAGAAATGGGCCAAGTGCAAGTGAGACTCGTACACGGAGGGGTTTGTATGGGAGGTACTCTTCCTAGTGGTCCGATTTGACTGATTCCAACTTTAAAATTTACCGCATCTATGTTAAAAACTTATAGTGTCTAAATTTCAGTTCGATAGAACAAAAAACAGAGAAGTTTTTCTAATAAGAACCTGAATATTAATGGGGGTTTGTATGGTCCGATCAAACTGAAATTTCGACAATATAAGTTTCTGATGTATAGCCACCAACCATCCAAATTTCAAGATAGTGGGATTACTGGATCGTATAGCTGCCATACAAACCAAAATGTTTCTTGTATTGGGAACCCTTTAAGTTTTCGAAAATATTTTAATTTTATTATAGTATTTGTTGCTGATGCCCGGATTGAACTACACATTCTCTGAAAATTTCAACCCTCTAGCTATTGCGGTTTTTAAGACATGACCCAAGGACGGACAGACGGACGGACGAAAAAAACCTATCCTATCCTATGTCCGTCTCCTGGTTCTAAGCTACCTCCCCACCAATTTTCAGCCAAATCGGTTCAGCCATTCTTGAGTTATAAATAGTGTAACTAACACGACTTTCTTTTATATATATAGATTTGTTTCACATACTGACAATGCTGTTTTCCAATATTGTTCGTATATGCCTCGGTGGCGCAGTTGGCAGCGCGTAAGTCTCATAATCTTAAAGTCGTGAGTTCGAGCCTCACCCGGGGCATAGCAATTTTTTTTTATTCTTTTTTAAATAATAATACTTAATTATATATGTATATTGTGAATCTAAACCATTCTCAGATCCCCTTGAACACACACAAAAAATTTCATCAAAATCGGTCCAGTCGTTTAAGAGAAGTTCAGTGACATACACACTCACAGAAGAATTATATATATAAAGATTGTGAATCTAAACCATTCTCAGATCCCCTTGAACACACACAAAAAATTTCATCAAAATCGGTCCAGTCGTTTAAGAGAAGTTCAATGACATACACACTCACAGAAGAATTATATATATAAACATTTGTCATTATTGAATTGACTTATGCTTAGGGTGGAGTCAGTATTCATACTGCATTTCAACATTGAGACCGACAATTTTTTATGTTAGCTCTATGCTCCAATAATTCTAGGGTATTGACATTTTGCATTGTTAGTTATTAATATCGGTCGGACACTGCTACTGTCCTGTCCTCTGTCCTTTCACTTTCACTTGTCTTTTTCAGAACATCAAATTACATAATTCTTTTCTAACTTAACTACAAAAGATTAAAGGAAGAAGATTTTTAGAATCTATAAACTATTGTAAATCTAAACACAATAATTTTAAGGTCAATAGATAACTTTCTTCTTATACTCGTATGAGTATAAACTATATCTATGAGTTTATGACATCATGTTTATAGCTAAAATTCACAAATGGAGACAGATGGCTGGGTAGGATATACCCTCATTCCCCGCATTCCCTCATTCAATGATACACTCGCACATTAAGTCAGTCCACCATCAATTGCTCATCATTTGTTGTGTAGTCAGTTTGTTGTTACCTCAGACTTGTTTTAAGTTTTGATCGTCAGGTCAACAGAGACAGTGGAAGTAGCCTGTCTAGCATAATTATATCAATTTGTTTTCTAGTGTTTTCGTATAAAACAAAAAACGACAAAAAGATAAAAGATATAGTGACATACACACTCACAGAAGAATTATATATATAAAGATTTGTCATTATTGAATTGACTTATGCTTAGGGTGGAGTCAGTATTCATACTGCATTTCAACATTGAGACCGACAATTTTTTATGTTAGCTCTATGCTCCAATAATTCTAGGGTATTGACATTTTGCATTGTTAGTTATTAATATCGGTCGGACACTGCTACTGTCCTGTCCTCTGTCCTTTCACTTTCACTTGTCTTTTTCAGAACATCAAATTACATAATTCTTTTCTAACTTAACTACAAAAGATTAAAGGAAGAAGATTTTTAGAATCTATAAACTATTGTAAATCTAAACACAATAATTTTAAGGTCAATAGATAACTTTCTTCTTATACTCGTATGAGTATAAACTATATCTATGAGTTTATGACATCATGTTTATAGCTAAAATTCACAAATGGAGACAGATGGCTGGGTAGGATATACCCTCATTCCCGCATTCCCTCATTCAATGATACACTCGCACATTAAGTCAGTCCACCATCAATTGCTCATCATTTGTTGTGTAGTCAGTTTGTTGTTACCTCAGACTTGTTTTAAGTTTTGATCGTCAGGTCAACAGAGACAGTGGAAGTAGCCTGTCTAGCATAATTATATCAATTTGTTTTCTAGTGTTTTCGTATAAAACAAAAAACGACAAAAAGATAAAAGATATTTCATGGACCGCATACAATCTAGCAGAAATTTGGAAATTATGTCTATGTTTCTCACCAAAGTTCCAGAAATTTGTAAATTTCAAGATCTAGAATTATTGCGTGGTAAGTCATTCAAAACCATTTATATTCCTATTAGAAATTTGGATAGTGTAAAATATTTGTAACTCAATCGAATTTTGCTTTAAAAGATATAAAAAAAAAACAATAACAAAAAAAGAAAGAATACCATAAAAAGATAAAAATTACAAGCCGCTTATTCAATATTGTTCGCAATCTAAATATTCATGGACCGCATACAATCTAGCAGAAATTTGGAAATTATGTCTATGTTTCTCACCAAAGTTCCAGAAATTTGTAAATTTCAAGATCTAGAATTATTGCGTGGTAAGTCATTCAAAACCATTTATATTCCTATTAGAAATTTGGATAGTGTAAAATATATGTAACTCAATCGAATTTTGCTTTAAAAGATATAAAAAAAAAACAATAACAAAAAAAGAAAGAATACCATAAAAAGATAAAAATTACAAGCCGCTTATTTAATATTGTTCGCAATCTAAAATATTCATGGACCGCATATAATCTAGCAGAAATTTGGAAATTATGTCTATGTTTCTCACCAAAGTTCCAGAAATTTGTAAATTTCAAGATCTAGAATTATTGCGTGGTAAGTCATTCAAAACCATTTATATTCCTATTAGAAATTTGGATAGGATAAAATATATGTAACTCAATCGAATTTTGCTTTAAAAGATAGAAAAAAAAACAATAACAAAAAAAGAAAGAATACCATAAAAAGATAAAAATTACAAGCCGCTTATTCAATATTGTTCGAATCTAAAATATTCATGGACCGCATACAATCTAGCAGAAATGTGGAAATTATGTCTATGTTTCTCACCAAAGTTCCAGAAATTTGTAAATTTCAAGATCTAGAATTATTGCGTGGTAAGTCATTCAAAACCATTTATATTCCTATTAGAAATTTGGATAGTGTAAAATATATGTAACTCAATCGAATTTTGCTTTAAAAGAGATAAAAAAAAAAAAATAACAAAAAAACTAGAACCCGCAGAACATTTAATTGAAGATTATTGCGCTGGTGAACTACCTATGAAGGTGATGAAAGTGATGAATTGATTTGAATTGGTAAAAAGCAACCTTTGACATTGCGTCAACACTTAAAAAGCAAGAAAATTAAATAAATAAAAAGAAATAAAATAAAAAAAATCTAATTACATCCATACATAAATCCAAACTATTTTCAATAACAAAAACACTTTTTATCACAAAAAAAAAAAAAAAAACACGCAGTGCCGGCGTCTGGTTGAAAATAACCACTCTATTAAAAACATAAATTAAATCAACTATAACAAAATAGTTAAATATAAATAATAAACTATATTATAATGAAAAAAATAATATATCACAAAAAAAAAAAAAGAAAGAAAATAATATTTTATGGTGAGATCCAACCCCAGTTGAGGAAACTACAGAAAAATAACACACAACTTGACTTAGAGATCAAAGGAATTTATTACACATAAAAAAAAAAAAAGAAAATAATGTTTTATGGTGAGATCCAACCCCAGTTGAGGAAACTACACAAAAATAACACACAACTTGACTTAGAGATCAAAGGAATTTATTACACAAAAAAAAAAAAAATAAAAAAAATAATATTTTCTGATGAGATCCATCAAACAGTTGAGGAAACTACACAAAAATAACGTACAACTTGATTTTGAGATCAAAGGAATTTATTACACAAAAAAAAAATAAATAAATAAATGATTAGTAGGCATTTTTGGTTCTCGATTATTCCATTCTATTTATTTATTTATTTATATAATGCTAACCTAAAGTTAAAACTAGAAGTTAACAGAAAAATAGCCATGGCTGCCAGGGCCTTCAGCTAATAAAGATATATATGTAAACTAGGGTATCCTGCCCGACATCGTACGGCCAATCGGACTGCGCCACCGAGGCTCGTGGAATAATTTCTCAAATGTAGATGTTGAATCTGAACTATGCCTTAACTTACATAATGTACTAGCCTTACCCGGCGTGCGTTGCTACGTCCCCTGTGCGTGCCCAGTTATTAAAAAAAAAAAGAAATGGGCCAAGTGCAAGTGAGACTCGTACACGGAGGGGTTTGTATGGGAGGTACTCTTCCTAGTGGTCCGATTTGACTGATTCCAACAAATTTACCGCACCTATGTTAAAAACTTATAGTGTCTAAATTTCAGTTCGATAGAACAAAAAACAGAAAAGTTTTTCCAATAAGAACCTGAATATTAATGGGGCTTTGTATGGTCCGATCAAACAGAAATTTCGACAATATAAGTTTCTGATGTATACCCACCAACCATCCAAATTTTAAGATAGTGGGATTACTGGATCGTATAGCTGCCATACAAACCAAAATGTTTCTTGTATTGGGACCCCTTTAAGTTTTCGAAAATATTTTAGTTTTAGTATTTGTTGCTGATGCCCGGATAGAACTACACATTCTCTGACCCTCTCTTCAACCCTCTAGCTATTGCGGTTTTTAAGACATGACCCAAGGACGGACAGACGGACGGACGAAAAAAACCTATCCTATCCTATGTCCGTCTCCTGGTTCTAAGCTACCTCCCCACCAATTTTCAGCCAAATCGGTTCAGCCATTCTTGAGTTATAAATAGTGTAACTAACACGACTTTCTTTTATATATATAGATTTGTTTCACATACTGACAATGCTGTTTTCCAATATTGTTCGTATATGCCTCGGTGGCGCAGTTGGCAGCGCGTAAGTCTCATAATCTTAAAGTCGTGAGTTCGAGCCTCACCCGGGGCATAGCAATTTTTTTTTATTCTTTTTTAAATAATAATACTTAATTATATATGTATATTGTGAATCTAAACCATTCTCAGATCCCCTTGAACACACACAAAAAATTTCATCAAAATCGGTCCAGTCGTTTAAGAGAAGTTCAGTGACATACACACTCACAGAAGAATTATATATATAAAGATTGTGAATCTAAACCATTCTCAGATCCCCTTGAACACACACAAAAAATTTCATCAAAATCGGTCCAGTCGTTTAAGAGAAGTTCAGTGACATACACACTCACAGAAGTTATATATAAAAAGATTGTGAATCTAAATAATTCTCAGATCCCCTTGAACACACACAAAAAATTTCATCAAAATCGGTCCAGTCGTTTAAGAGAAGTTCAGTGACATACACACTCACAGAAGAATTATATATATAAAGATAACAATGATGATAGATGATGATGAAGTTTACTGAACAGATTTGCTTTTTTAAAGAAGTTAAGAATAAGATTAATGTTAGAGGACGGATCAGAAATGATTGAGATGGGGTCTATATTAGCGCATGTGGTGGATCTGAGGTGGTGCAATGAGGAGCAGGATGTGATATTGTGGTGAATGTTATTAGGAGCGTTGTTACATAAGGGACAGATGTTATTTAGGTTTTTATCTATGAGGTGCATGTTTGTTAGGTTTGTGTGACCAAGTCGGATTCTAGTAAACTTTATCTGATCAAGTCTAGATAAAAGTTTAAAAGTTGGGGAATTATAAAGTGTGGTGGAAGTGGTATTTGGAGAGTGTATTAGCTTATACCAGCTGGAGGTGTGTTGTAGCATGTGTGTGTGATGATGTGTTTAATATTTATGTGTTTTTTAAGAGTATTAACAATGTCACTTATGTTGTAGTTGGGTGTGTATATAAGTGGTAACTTAGTAGCGAGCTTTGCTGTTAAATCTGCCTTTTCATTGCCTATGATGTTGGTGTGGCTGGGAACCCAGATGAGTTTTATTTTGGGGAATTTCGTATTAAGTAGGGATCTTATTGTTGAGGCGTAGTAGTTGTGGTTATTGAAATTGGCTATAGCGGATAAATCAGAAAGTTAGTCAGAACAAATAGCCTGTCTACCTGTTTATATGTTTATAGCTTCATGGATTGCAATGATTTCAGCTGCAAATACTGTTGAATAGGGTCTCCCTTTTTGGTTCCATATCCCCATCCCAACTTTTAAATACTCCTTCACCATTAAATATCTCCAACATACATAATTTCTGTAAAAAATCCAACCTTACAATTTAATCATTACATTATTACATTATTATTTTACATTAAATCCCTTACAAACTATTATGAAATCGCGAGTCGTAGGCCCAAGCAGCTAGTTACTCGTTAAAATTAGTATTAAGTTTAGTATTATATATTAGATTTAATTATGATAAATAAATAAAAATAAAATAAATGATTGCAAATGCAGGAGAAGATGTGCCATGAGCTTTATTCAACTCATATTTAATAATCTCGCGAAATTTATATTTTCCATTTTATCCAATTTTATCCAGTCAATTGAAGCAATTGACCATTAAAAAAGAAACCATGTGATCGCTAGTATTGAGACTTCAATAAGTTTTTAGTGATAAGCTAAAAAAAAAAAAATATTTAGTGTGCCTCACCCTCATAAGCATAATATGGAAGTGAAACTTCTTTAGCGAAGGGTAGAAAATCTAAAAGTTAGACAATGAAATGTGACGAAAATCAAAATGCGATGATGCTTCAGAGAATAATGCGCATTGTCTTGTGCGGGCTATTCGGTAGAGTAGAGAATGAATGCTTATGCATGAGTAAGAGAGAGATAAACAATGCTTTACTGCTTGTGATTACTTTAGGAAAGAACTTACGAAGAAGAGGTCGAATGATCGAAAAATAAAATAAATATTATTGCTTAACCATCTTGGGCTTTACTATTTGAATAAGTCCACAATATAAAATGAGTTGTTGTTGTTGTTCAAAAATCGCATTTTCTAAGGACTTATTACGTATTGAAGGACCCATGTATTGTATTTCGTACACACAATATGATGATGATATCAATAAATTGATTGAATGTTACTTCTGAAATTAAACTTCAATTACACTGCATTTGTACTTGGGATTTAACAAGTCTTACAAACTTTGTCTTTGTTGTACTACTAGTTAGCATTCTGTGTTATGTTTATGGTGAATGAGAGAACAATTCAATCCAATTTAATTTCAATCAAATTGAATTCAATTGGATTGTGTGAACACATGATCGTACCGAGGGGAGTTATTCATCTACAGGAAATCCCTGATTTGGCCCTTGGCCAAAAGTTGAGTACGTCCATTATTATTATACGCTTCACGCAGTGAATAAATAGTATTAATAAGTTTGTCATGAAGTTTGTAACAGGCAGAAAGAGACAAAAGAAATCACATAAAGTATATATATATCTATATTCTTGATCAGCTCGATTAGACGAATTGATTAAGTCCTGTCCGTATATCCGTCTATATCTATGTAACTAGTCCCTTCGCTTTTTGATCTATTGAACTGAAATTTTGTACGAACCTTTCTTTTTACTATACGCAGTAGGCAGGCCTATTAGAGGGGTACCTTCCATACAAACCCATCATTAAAATTCATGTTTTTATTAGAAAAACTTTTTTATTTTTTGAGTTATCGAACTGAAACTTAGACTCTATCAGTTTCCAAGGCACAGTACATTTGTCGAAATCAGCCGAATCGGACCACTAAGGAAGGTGTATCTCCCAAACAAACCATTCATTTAAATTCAACTTCTTATAGGCAAAACTTTTTGGTTTTTTATCCTATTGAACTAAAATCTAGATATTATAAGCTTCTAATCAAAGCTCATAAAATGCATATATTTCAAGACCCTATAGTTAAAGGGTCGTATAGCTTTTCTACAAACCCAAATCCAAATTTAACTTTTTAATTGATAAAACTTTTTTGGTTTTTGTGGTATCGAACTGTACAAATGTCTTATCCATAATCAACAACCGTGTGGATTTCAAGACCCTAGGATTACTGGATCGTAAAGCTCCCTTACAAATATTTCGGTCTCTATGTGTACTGACTATACCCTAAACATAAGTCAAATCAATAATCAAATACTTCTGAATGCTCTATCACAGAGCGTACGCAAAAACGTTTTCTAGGGGGTGCGTGAACGGTATATCAACTTCGGTATAGTCGAAGTTAAACTTCTTACTTATTTTAATTACTTTCTATTACATTCATTTACAAAGGAATAAATTCAATTTATATTTCCTGTTCTAGGGGCAAAGAAAATGCTATGTTTTATTTATTGTTTCCTTTAAAATTTTATTTATATTTTTTGATTAATTTTTTAATTGTAATGGACTCGTCGTTACTTTATTTTGTTTTAATAAATTTCTTTATATATGTTTTTCTTTTAAATTATGTGTTGTATAAAATTCTCCACATGTTGCATGCCCCGTCTTGATCAAAATCTTGGTTTAATGTGTTTTTTTTTTTTTTTTTTGTTAAAGCCGATTCAATATTGTCGCTGATTGCTATGCTACATAAAGACAATACATGTTAATCGTACTGAGTTTTTTTTTTTTTGTTCTATAAAGCCATTTAAATATTTTCCTTCTTATTGGGTCATAGATTGATTGCGTCGGCAACTGTGAATAATAGAGTTTTTTAAAATAACACGGGGCAACATCTAATCAATGCAGGTTAATCATTGATTTTTTTTTGTTTTTTTTTTTTATGTTCTATAAAGCCATTTAAATATTTTCAAGTCTACCGGTTCAACTGATTTGTTTTTTTTTTTTGTTCCTATAAAGCAATTTAAATATTTTCGCGTCTGTAGGTTTCAACTGATTTGTTTTTTTTTTTGTTCTATAAAGCCATTTAAATATTTTCATTATTATCAATGACTCAAACGTCAAGTCATCTAATCAATGCAGGTTAATCCAAGATCTTTTTTTTTTGTTCTATAAAGCCATTTAAATATTTTCAAGTCTGTGGGTTCAACTGATTTGTTTTTTTTTTTCTATAAAGCCATTTAAATATTTTCATTATTATCAATGTCTCAAACGTCAAGTCATCTAATCAATGCAGGTTAATACAAGATCTTTTTTTTTTTGTTCTATAAAGCCATTTCAATATTTTCATTCTTATCCATAGGACAGACATGACACGGGACAACATCTAATCAATTCAGGTTAATCATTGATTTTGTTTTTTTTTTTTTGTGATAAAGCCATAAATATTTAATTTTCGTTATTATCTGATGCACCGAATTACATCAACTGTCCACTATTTATAGACATAAAAGGGGCAATTCATTTCTAGAAATAGGTAACTCTTCATTGGTTAAAAATAGAAAATAATGATAAGAACCCGCTATAATAAATTCCAAATCAAATTCAGAAGGATTTGTTTTTCAAAATGATACCGTTAATTTGTTACAAATTTTTTGGTAAATTAACTATAAAAAAACACGCAGACTTATGCGCCACTTGAATAGAACACACCTCTTCAGAAAAGCAGTTTATTACAATTTTTATGTTTCAAACATGTGAAGAAATCTTCGTTTGGAGTACATTTAAATATTGTCAAATGCATTTGAATTTTTTTTAGTAGTAGTGGGGAGACGCACAAAACAATGCGCATTGTCTTGTGCGGGCTCGTCTGCAGCGTAGAGAATGCATGAGAAAGAGAGAGATAAGAAATGCTTTACTGATTGTGTTTACTTTACGAAAGAACAGTACGAACAAGTGGCCCAATGACCGAAAAATAATGTAACTCTTTTGTATTGAAACAATATAACACTACAATCTTCTTTGTTATTGCTTGACCATCTACTTTAGAAGTTTCACTTCCATATTGTATTTGCCTAAATAATTCCAACATCGTCAAATTTTGATTTTCGTCACCTTTCATTATCATATTTTTTTGGTTTACTCTCCTTCGCTAAAGAAGTTTCACTTCAAACAAAAAAAAAAGTATTTAACCACTACGCCACGGAGACATTTCAATTGAATTTGCCTAAATAGCTCCAATATAATAATAACATCGTTAAATTTTGATTTTCTTCACATTTCACATTTCAAACTTTTTGGATTTACTCTCCTTCGCTATAGAAGTTTCACTTCCAAAAAAAGCATTTGGATCACATTTTGTAGACAATTCTATTGAAAAGTTTAAATTAGAAAAATTGTTGGTTTTTGAAAGAAATGTTTTTCGTAGAAGTCCTGCGTCCTGCGTCAATTTTAACCTTTTTTGTTCTCACTACTGGTTTGCAGTACCTAATCAAAAGCTCTTTTCTATACATTTCATTTAACTTTCATTATTCCATTCATCAAGTATCAAAGGGCATATCGAATATAGTTTAACTGAAACTACAGAATAAATTGGAGTGGAGTGGAGTGAAGCCAATGGAATATTATAAAGCAGAGTTTCTTAAACACAAAAACATAAAGTATTTTTCCATTTGAGGCATGTCCCACCATGATGATGATGATGATGATGATGTTTATGATGATAATGCCAATGTGTGTATGAAGGAGGTTTGCATGGTCAAAATAATGATACACATCCTTACAATGCAGCATGTACACATATGCACAGATGTACAAGTATTTTGATGTTATCCCGTTGCATTGTATTCTGAGGAATTCATAATGATAATGATTATGATAATGTTAATGTCAACATTGTTGATGGTCGGTTAGGTCATGTAGGTACAATACAATACGTCAGTTGTCCGCCTCAATCGTCAAGTTATGTTAGCTTGAAAGGATTGCATTGTATTTATACAGATATTATTGCATATATTTCATACCACAACAATATTTTGATATTTGAATTTGTGATTGAAATGGAAGTTTCATGAAAATACTTCGATTATGAGATGCTAGTATTATTGGTCTTCTCATACAAAATCAAATCCAATATTTTATTGGCCTAAATACAATACTATTTAACAAATAAAGAGGATAAACTGTTACTATGGAATAGACAAAATATACATACTTTTTCCCAACCAAATTCCTTTTTATACCCTACGCAACTATGTGACATAGGCCTTGTCACATTGACTTGATGTTAGTAATGTAGGTATGTTGTCTATGATCTATGTAAGAACAATTTAGCCATCCTTCTGTTTTATTATTGTAATATCAAAAATAATATTCTACTCTATCGTGTTAATGTTGTTGGTTGGTGGGTTTGTTGGTTGATTATTGCGGCAACTGTCTATTAAGTAAAACTTTGATCATATTTTGCTTTTCCTTTTGTTCAATCTATACAATCTCCTTGGATTTCGATACCATTTTCATTCATGTCACAAACACATACAACAACAACAACAACAACGATGGCAACAACAAGAACAGAAACAACATAAATAATATCATTGCAAATAAAAGAGAGAAAAATGGAGTTGTATATTCCTGAAAAATCTAGTTATTCAATTGTCATTCAACTGACAATTTAAGCTTAAGTTCCGGGCATGGCATTGACCAAACGACCAAACCAATAGAACCAAACCAATTCAAACCGAATGGAATTGTATTGAATCGAATTGAATCGTATCATATCATATCATATCGCTTTGTTATGGAAGTCACTCAACAAATGTTTGCTTCATTCTAACCACTAACCCATTCCATTTCCATTTCCATTTCCATTTCCATTACATTCCAATCCACCTTTACCATCATTACTAGCAGAAGCAAAAGCAAAAGCAGAAGGAGTAGCAGCAACATCAACAGCTGTCAAAGTCTTGCCAAAGCCAATCACTACTTCCGGCTTAGTTTTGTTCTTTCAGCCCGTTTGACCCAGCAGCAGCAGGAAGTAGGCAGACAGCACAACTCTATAATAAAAAATATTGTACATACAATACAAACTCTATAGATGATGCATCTATGTATCTACAATAACAAACATCAAAACGAGGATTGAGTTATTTTTGAAACAGCAAATTGTATTTAATGCAAATAATGAATATGAGATATAATGATGTACATGCGAGTATTGTACAACAATAATACAGAAACAAACAAACAAACAAAAAAAAAAAAAATAATAATAATAATGTATATGGATTTGTCCTTGAGCCGTTAGTCTTTTAACATACCAATCAATATACTGCCTATGTACTAAGTATGTGAAGTATGTGTAAATGCTAAATACTACATACCTATATGATATGATAATTGTTATGGAGTCGTGGATTAGTGGATTGCTTGTTGGTTGTTTTTCAAAATGGGTTTGCTTTGATAAATGTTTTGGAGTTATTGTATATTGTAGAAAATAATAATAATGCTTATTTAATTTAGTTTGTGGCCATAATTATTATAATGACTATTGGGATTGTAGCTCTTCAACTGCCCCAAAGTAGAACGAGATACAAACTTAGAGGGTTCTTTCTTTTCGCCTTGTTCAGTATCCATGTTATTCTTATCTTCCTTTTCATCCTTTTGCTTCATGTTATCAGCTTTATCGTTATCGTTTTTGTTAACATTAGTATTTTCATTCATTGAAGCTCCGTAGGCCATGGCCTTGTCCGCGGCAATGGCTTTAGCTTGGTTATCAGCCTTAATCATGGCCTTAAGCTTGCAACCAAGCTCGTAAAGCTCTTTCTCTCGTTCCATATAGTATTGGTACCCCATATTGTTTGGTGTAGCGTATAATTGGTGACGTGACTCCTCTTTGGATTTCTTTTCAGTTTTACCATCTGCGAAGCGGCGCATTAAATACTATTCTACTACTGACTGAATACTGGAAAAACTTACCCTTATTATTTTTCGGAGGCATCTTAGTAGTGGCGCCATTCACGTCCTTGCCGTTTTCCATTTTGATGGTTCAATTTAATGTTATTTTTATTTTTTTAACTTTACGCAATTAGTTTGAGAAAATTTCTAAATGACTTGCACTTTCACGAAAATTCCGAGGAAAAAAACAAATTTTTTATTTTATTTTTTCACAAGAAAACTATTTTTGACTTCATACATAATTTTCATGTATCGAAAATAAAAGTCAAAGGTTGCGAAGTTTATTTTTTTTATACTAAAAAATACCAAAAAAAAAAAATACGTGCCTTCCCAACAACTCATTCTGAAGTTGTATTGCTCTACCAACGACATCCTAACTAAGGATTTTCAACAAGCAAGAAAAGGAAGACGTAGATATAAAGTACTGTCCACTATCCGGAGATGCGATCGCTTTTTAATACTACACAACATCCACGAACCATATCACTGCTACAATAAAGTGCCACCCAATTCCCCTTGGGCTCTTCATCATTCTACTTTAAACACTTCACTGAATGGTTTCTCCAAATCTTCAACTTCAAGTTCTGTTTTTCGTCAATTGCTGGCGGAGGAAACATCTAACCTACGGATGATAGAATAGAACTGGCTATTTACTGACGGCTCCAAAACGGATTCAAGCACCTCGTTTGCAGTAGTAAATAAATGGGGTATTACTGTATCCAAAGGATTGCTCCCTCACTACTACTCAGTTCTTGCAGCCGAAGCAGTTGCAATAGTAAAAGCTACAAAAAGCCACGATATGCTGTAATTCTAATGAAGACACTGGCTACTTGTAGTAGAAATGTTAACTCTACCCCCACAGTCGCTGTTGCAATCTAATTAATTGGGACACGAAAGGTGTGGTCGAGCGGATGCTCTCTTCGTAGCCTTCTAGTTTGAAGGCTGTTGTCGAGCAGGTTCATATTGGTTGCAATATTGCCTGAGCCTGAGCTGAGATCCATAACTTAACAGCCAGTTCATTTTTCAGATTTGCAGAAAGATTTGCTTCTTCTTTTTTTTTAATATGCTCCTCCCAGTTAAGCCTTTTATCCAGAGTCAGCACGTGAAACTTTGCATTGGGCTTCATTGGGATAGTTTCGCCATTTAAGGTAACTGGAGGACACGTGGCGCGCCTAAGCGTGAATATCAAGTGGACTGACTTCTCAGAATTCGCTGAATAGCAATTTAGTAGTATAAAGATCATTAAACTCTTTAGACCAACGTTTGATATATCCTCTACCTTTACTCATGATGCAAGAGATATGCGAGCCAAAGTGCAGCTTTGGATCCATCAAGACTCCCAGATCATTGAAATGCGTGACATTAATTTTACAAATACAATTTCTTCATTTGCCTTGATGTTGTTGTTGTTATCATCGTTGTTGTCAGTGCTGTTCATGGGCGTACCGAGGGGGCCACGCTTATGTTGCCAGTCCCTAGACTATACTCACTCGGGTCGTCGAACTAAGCACTAAATGTTAAGTGTAGAGTTATTGTATCTTACTGCAGATGAGAAACTCTTGATTTGCCCCGCTGCCCTTAGGCGAGAACTTTGATACGCTCATGGTGTTGTAGTTAGTTGTCAGCGTTGTCAGTGTTGTCAGTATTGTCTCAAGGGTCCTTTTGGGTTTCCTAAGCAATCTTGTTTCTGTCACAATAATATTTAATATTGCTTCATGCAACATAAGTTAGAGAACTCCATAATGTTCATAGAGATAATGATGATGATGATGATGATGATGATGGTGCAAATGATGCTGCTGTTGCCAGTCCTAACAAAATATTTCCCAACGAGTTATACATTTTTGACTGATTTTTATTGTAGTTAGTCGTATACTTTATTATTATTGTCATTGTTGTTGTTGGTGTTGTTAGTTTGCGCAAATGGCAATTTTATGCGTTGTGTCACTTGAAGAAGCAAACTCAAGTACATCGCCCATCATCACCCAGGAGGAATCCACTGAAGAAGAGCAAGAAAGAATAAAAGATGTTGAGAGTTTCATAACCAAGAAAAAAAAACAACAACAAAACAAAAAAGAGGTTGGATGAAAGAAAGGTTAAAGGGACTACCATATACTTGTAGAACATGTAATCAGTTAGTTATGTTGTGGTTCTGTATACTCCTACATCAACTAAGTATGTCGAACAATTCGAGTCACTCAGTTGTTTGACTTACTTGACTATTTTATTATTAGTTGCAAACAAACAAAAAAAAAAACAAAATGGAAGAAAAGAAAGACTCACAAACTGTAAACATCATATTGTTCAGAGACCCCATAAAGTCTGCTTATTTATGCAAATGATCAGCATGACGAGGGAAATCGAAGAGGCTTACTTAGTGTGGCCATCTGCTTCTAGTTATTTAGTATTTGAGCTATCGATCTGAAATTACCTTGATTAGTGGAAGAGAAACTACGTAACTCATATTCCCTGTTACAGCAGTTGTGAGCGATAACCGTAACCGTGTAATCGCGAGGAGAAAAAGATGTCTGCCTGTTGCCAACGGTGTGAACTCTGAAGCCGATGACGACACAACACGCCATAACAATTACTATAAAATAAAACAAAATACAACCAATTCAATAACTAATAAATAAACGTTAAATTCAGCAGAAAATTTCGGTACAGTAAAATTTTAGATTTTCGTCATCGTCTTCGCACCATTTTGCGTCATCTTGCGATCAATGATTAAGCAAAACGGTGTGATGTTAATGGCGCGGAGTGTATTTATTAATAGAACATCAGATGAAAATTCATGTATAAAATCGAATAAAAATTCCTGTTCTAGAGGTTGCTTACCTCACAATGATGTAACTTTTATTTTGACAAAATTGTAATTATTTTATTTTTTTCCATCTTTTTTTTCTGTTCAATATTCTTCAATTTGTGGAATTTTTGTTTTAATTAATTTTAATTATTTTTTCCATCTTTTTTTTCTGTTCAATATTCTTCCATTTTGTGAGATTTGTTTTGAGTTAATTTTAATTAATTATATTAATTATGTTGCCTTTTTGTAAATTTTTATTTTTTATTATTTTTTTGTGATTAAAGAATTGTATTCTTTCTTTTTTTTTTTGAAATATGATAATTGTTATGTATTATTTATTTATTTTTTTTTTTTTGAAATTTGTTCAGTATTGTTGAAATTTTTGAAATATTCTCAGCGGGTTTACTTCCGGATTGTCGGCATCAAAAGAAGTATCTGCATTGAAATTGAATGATGGATTGTAAGTAAGTAAACTTTTTAATGAGTTCAAAATTATTTTCTTTTTTCTTTTTTTTTTAATTATTATAATTGTTTTGTATTATTTATTTATTATGTGATATTTTTCTTTATAATGCAAATGAGATAAAGCTATAATAAGAGTTGACGAAGCAATTCTATGGGTTTAAACAGCAATGATCACCCATACCAGAACATACCCATCCATCAAACTAACTTGGAACTAAATTTTACAGATTTATGAGAGTTGTAAACAGTTGGTACTATTTATAAGTAATACCTTTTGATTAAGTAGGTCGATTGAAACCACGGGAAGCTTGCTACAAACACCAGTGAAATCTCCATTCAATGCGGTTCAGCCGTTTCAGAGATTAGCGTGCAAGACCTCTACGATTTTATACATATAGATTTTCAAAACCATCAAACACATCATTGAAGTGTGGGAGGACGCTAGCGACTACTTTTTCCCATCTCTCTGGTAATTTTCGAATACGAATCTCTAAAAAATGAGTCCTCTCTGGCCTCGATCCAATCATTGAGCCATTTTTCGATTTCTTCAAAAGACCCGAACCGGTGACCCCCCAAATCGTTTTGCATCCGTCGAAGAAGCCTAATTGTGGATGTTTTGCTTTGGCGTCGATGTAGACGATGATGGAACGGGTTCACCAGGCTTGGCACAGTATTTTTTCTTCTTGGGGTTATCGTAGTATATCCATTTTCCATCTCCAGTATAGGTAATCGCTTCCAAAATCGGCCACAACTGGCAGGTGGAGCCATCTTTTGAAAACGGACCGAACTAATTTTTTTTTTTTTTTTGCGTTCTTTATTATTTATTGCATCACTTTGCATACAACACAAAGCCTAACAATAATTGAGAAATCCTAAACTAACTAATGAAGTTTTAAAAGTTTCTATAGTGGTGAGCTAATGAAACTTTCCAGTGTTACGTGGTCCTCCCAGTTTATGGGGCAGGAAAGTCATACTGTCGAAGGCGCGGGCGACAACTCATGTAAGATAGGGATCGGGAATGGATTAGAATGTTCCGAGAGCTTAACAAGATATTTTTGTTTCATTTGGTCCAATTCGGTTTTATTTAGTGGGACGTAGAAGTCTCTGTGGATATTCGCGTTCGAAATGTACCAGGGAGCACCTGTTAAGAAACGAAGTATTTTTGATTACGTTCCCCCAAAGCTGGGAACCGTATGTCCAGATAGGCTTTATTAAGCTGTTACATAACAGCACCTTTAGATCGAGGCTTAGCTCAGATCTTGGGTTTAAGAGCCAGTGGGGCTGGGTTTTTAATTTCATGGAAATTTTTTTGGCTTCTATATGCTTCCGTCAGGTGAGTCGTCTGTCCAAATGGTGGTGTTGTTAAAAGTGATGGACGGACAGTCTCTCTTGTTTAAGGTGAATGTTACGTGCTTGCATTTATCCGGATTGACTTTTATACGCCAATTGTCTAGCCAGTTCGATACCAGTTGTAAATGATCACTTAGCTCTTTCGTCGCTTTTTTGGGGCAGCGTGAGTGACTGATGATTGCAGTGTCATCCGCAAAGGTTGATGTCATAAGGCGGGGATTTGTAGGTATGTCAGCAGAGAAAATGACGTATAAGAGCGGACCGAGAACACTGCCTTGTGGGACGCCAGCATTAATGTGGTACTCGTTTGAGGTGAAATTTTTGCATCTCACCACGAATAACCTTTTAGTAAGATATGACTCTAGTAGTTGGTGTGAGTTCTGTGGAAGCACGCTTTTTATTTTGTGAATGAGACCAACATGCCATACACGGTCAAAAGCTTGAGCAACATCAAAGAATATAGCTGAACAGTATTATTGGTGCTCAAAAGCCGTTCTGATAACCATAATGGCACGGTTTACTTGCTCGATTGTACTGTGTTTTGATCTAAACCCGAATTGATGTGTGGGGATAATGTTGTTTGCGTTTATATATGGTATGAGCTTCTTAATAAAAATTTTTAAATAATTTTGATAGCACCGGCAGCAAACTTATAGGCCGATAAGAGGACACCATTAATTTGTCTTTACCAACTTTAGGGATCATAATTATTACAGACTTCTTCCAAAGTGCTGGGAAGTAGCCCACTTTGAGTATTGATATTGCACGGTTTGGTAGCTCAATAATCATCTTGTGAGTGATGAGATCGTGTCCAGGCGCTTTCTTTGGGATTAAATTATGAATTGATGCTCTTATCTCATTTGAATTAGTTTTAAGCACGGTGCAATTAGCCAATGGAGCGCATGGCTGCTGGGGAAGCTGAAATCCGTTTCTTGGCAAGTTTGGTTGAAAGACGCATTTGAGGTGGTTAGCAAAAGTGAAAGCCTTTTCCTCGTCAGATCTCGCCCAGTTTCCTTTTTAATTCCGGATGGGGCTGTCAGCTGTTATTGGTGGATTCATGCGGTCTTGTGCTCTCCAAATCGAAAACTTGGTACTCGTTGATGAAAGGTTTTCAATGTAGTGCCTTTGGATTTTGCGATCTTCAGTCTTAAGAGAATTTCTTAACTGCTTTTTAGCAGTTTTGAGTCTTTGTAACGAAGCGGGCGATCGACTGATCTGCCATTCACGTTTTAGCCGGCGTTTTACTGAGACTAGCCGTTCAATTTCCGCACTAGTTAATACGACAATATTCTTGGAGCCCGGTTGTACATTCGGTGTCGTGGCAACAGCAGCGCTCGCAATGGTTATGTTGAAATGTTCCAGAGACTTGTCAATGTCTGTTTCGGTATCAAGTTTTGGCCTTATACAAATGTGGGTGCTGACGTATTTTTTATACCTAAGCCAATCAGTCTTCCATGAGGTAAGCTTAAGGGAAAGATAGCTTTTTGTGGGATGCTCCAGTAAGTGAAAAGTGACTGGAGAATGGTCTGAAGATAGCTCGGCATGAGTTTCCGTTCAAATCACACTACGAGAGATATTACGAGTAACTGCAAAGTCGATTAGGTCAGGAATTTTCCTGGATCCGCTGGCCAATATGTAGGCCTTCCCGGAGAAGCAAAGTTGAGTTTTTTGATTGGGTTTATTAATGTGTTGTAGAGCTGTTTTCCTTTAGGATTTGAAAGTCTAGAGCCCCAGTGAGGGTGTTTAGCATTAAAGTCACCTGCCGCAAGAAATTTGGACCCTAGGGTGTCGAAGAACTGCTTGAAGCACGATTCGGAAATCGAAAATCGGGGTGGACAGTAGACGGATGAAAGCGTCAAATTTCCATTTCAAGTTTCGATGTCAATCGACGTAGCCTGCATGTAGTTTTGCGAGTATGATACCGACTTATAGTGTTTTAGTCGCCTTCTGATGAGTATACCCGTTCCGCCATGTGCTTTGCCATCAGGGTGGTGTGTGGCGTAGAAGGAGTAGCCCGGGATCTCGAATTTATATTTATTTGTAAGGTGCATTTCAGAGAGCAATAAAACATCAGTTTCTGTCTCGGATAAGTATTTTATGAGCTCAAGTTTGTGTTTCGATACGCCGTTTGCGTTCCAGGAAGTTATTTTGAACGAAGGCATTTTAAGTACAGAGTTTTTGTAAGATTAGATTTTGCGTTTTTAATATCTCTTGAAGCATATTTTGCATTAATAATGTAGTCTGGGACATACATTGTATAAAATTAGCAATCATATTTTCAAGAGAGCTATATGGTGTGGGTGGTGTTATATCCTGGGTTAAACAATGCTGTGAGACTTCATTTTTCTGAGATTGTTGGAGTGTACGCTTGGTAGTATCTGTTACTTTCTCTGGCACTACGGTGGATATTTGTTGCGAGCCAGGTCGCAGTGCGGATGCGTATGTAATGTTGGGAGTGGTAGTTAGGAAAGTACGTGGGTCTTGCATCGTGGCTTTTGTCTCGGGTCGGTTATGGGCAGTTGCAGTTACTTTGCGCTGATTCATCCGGTTTTTCAGTTCTTTAAAAACTGGACAGCTTCTATAATTAGCAGTGTGATTACCCCAGCAGTTACTACATTTTTTTGATGTTGTGTCTGTTTTGTTTACAGTGCATTTTGAAGACTCGTGGAGGTCACCACATGATACACAGACAGAAGGTAGGGTACAATACGATTTCGTGTGCCCAAATTCCTGACAGTTTGTACACTGCACAGGGTCTTTGCGCTTGTGAGGTTCCTCTATTCTGATTCTGCGGTGAAGCAAGTATTGTAAATTGTATATTGGGTGAATGTTGTTTCTTTTCTCTGGTTTATTCACATGAGAGAGCTCGACCTTGAACATTGGCTGGGGGATTTTGCTTCTGTTCAAGATGTTGATCACAACCCTAGTTGGGAACACTTTTTCCTCAAGAGCACTTTTAATTTCCTTAGTGTCAACTCAAGCTTCTATTCCTTTTATAACCACTATCAGCCCTTTACTACTCTTAAGTTGGTACATATAGTAGTTTTTGTTGGCATCACTGAAGAATTTCGAAACTATCTTGTAATTATTCACAGTGTAGATTTGCAGTTTAGTTTCATGTACTTTGCCTTTGGTTAGCGAAACAATGTGAAAATTGTTGTTGCCGATAAGTTGCGCTACCTGTGATACAAGATTGTTTGAACTGCGCTCGCCGTGACAAGTAGCGAGCACATCGTCGCTTGAAGTTTAGTTTAAGTCCATCAGACGGGTTGGAACTTTAATCAAATACAAATTACTTACGACAAAAAGCAATTGTTTTATTTCATTCATTGTGAACTAATAATTTTTATTATAATTTTGTTTCGTTCTAAGTAGGGCTCTCCTCGTGTGCACCGGAAGGACTCTCTTCGTGAGCACCGGGAGAACTCTCCTCGTGTGCACCGGGGAGAACTCTCCTCGTGTGCATTGGGGAGGACTCTCTTCGTGTGCACCAGGGATGTGGGAAGTCAGGCTGCAGCTCAAATCATGACAGAGCTGCGGCGTATTGAACGATTACGACGAATTCAGACGAACGCAGACGTGATAGGTCATTAGTTTGATATTGACAAGAAGTTTTAGCGTAAATTTGTTTTGATTTACATGGGGTAAAAGCAGACTTTGAGCTATTATGCTCCCTCTTTCCTCCTAGACGTAATGCTTGGCCAGGGGGACTGTAGGACTTGGGACGGTGGGGTTTAGTGGGTGCAAGTCCCACACTTCGAATAGTAGATTCGGTTGGCTTTTAATGCTTCCCCATCGGCAAAAAAAAAAAAAAACACACACATTCCAATTTCTATTCTATTACTTAGCTTTCTCCATATTTTGGTGTTGCATACTTTTAGGCTAAATTATTCATTTGGCTAAAATTAATTTAGTTGTTTGTCCAAATTTCAAATCAAATAAATATGCAAGCGCTTTTCTATAATCTTTTTTTTTTTATTACTTTGGTAACCGAGAAGTCGGCGAGCACAGAGCAATAAATTCTTTATTTATATTGACCTTTTCAAAAGCTTACACTTTCCAATTAATTCCAATCCCTACAATTTAACTTTGTTATGCTGCTTTAATTTTTAACTAATTTCCAGACTTGACATAGAAATTCCATTGATGGGATTCCTCATTTTTCTTGCAAAAGGCAATTTTGAATCTGAAACAGTTTATTTCCTCTCAATTTGAATACTCGCACGCACCTATTTCTTTGTCCAATATATTAAAATAATTTTGTGTATGATTTTAGTAAATTTATTATTATTCTTGTTGTTATTTTGTTCGAAATTTTATTTTGAGACCCAGTAGGCGTAGTCAGAATGTGACAAGACAAATTTTCAGTCAAAAAAAAAAAACAAAACAAAATTTCGTAGAGCAAACAACAGATTAAGGAACTCAAAATTCAAAAAAAAAATCAATAATATTTAAAGCAATTTGTAGTGGTAAATAAATCTGTAAAATGTCGGCAAGCAATAAAACTGTGGAAAAAAATATTAAATATGGAATAACCGAGTTGCAACAAACAATTGTAAAAAAAAGCACACAGTTTGAACAGGAACATCAATTGCGACAGCACCAATTGCAGCAACAGGTGCGAGATCTACGGATGCAACACCAGTTGGATATCCATCAGGAAGCAGAGACACTGCAACGGCGGCAAACTGATCGGTGGTTGCAGCAACACTTGCAAGTTAAGTACCCTACTCTAGTCTTATTTACATTTTACAACTGAAAAGAGGAAAGATAGGATAAGTGATGCCTGGTTTGGACTACATTCATGTAGCTTCAGTACTTGTATTCGCAGTCTAGGCTACCAACAGCAATGCTCTCATGGTCCTTACACCTACTGAGATGTCTAAGTGCCACGACTAAGTGTCAATCCAGCAAGGAGAAGTAGAAAAGATATTTACTGAATTGCATGCTGAAATTTTAATGAAATCTGATCTGATCAAAACTGCTGAAAGTCATTTTTTCCAAAATATATGTGCAACATATTATTCAATTAATTTGTTACAAAATCCAAATATACAACTCAAATGGATTTAAGAAACAATGGTGGGTGGTCTTTTAACTAGTAACATCAGCGAACCTTGGCATCTTCATCACGTGCATCATCAATCAATCAATCGATAGTCTTGCGGACTGCATCAGCGGCAGTTTCATCGGCACGTTGTGTCACTTTTAGATGCCTTAAGTTCAGTTGACACTTTCCGCTTTGAAGCAAATGTTGAATTGTTTATGAAAGTTGCAGCTCTTTTGCCTAACGTGCGTGTGTTATTTTATTGGCCATATGACTTATCATTTTCATTCTCAAAGAATTTAATCATATCCCGCACTTGCTTGCGACTCGTCATAGTAAACGAAATTGGGTTTTCACCCACTATTTCAGTCTCTTGCACCACGTCTTGACCCTGCACCACCTGCCGCTGCTGAAGGTCTTGTCGCTGCCGTTTAAACATATCTAAGTTTGGAATAGAACATGAAAACTCCATGTTGTCCCTTCTGGTGTTCCTCAAGGAAGGATCTAACCTTGGCCTATTATTGTTCAATCTTTGTATAAACGATCTTCTTTCCTTGAAATACTTTCGTGTTCTGATGTATGCTGATGATGTCAAACTCTGCGTATCGTTTAATAATATATCTTCGCATATTAGACTATTACTATTAGATCTAACCTCACTCCAATTTTGGTGTTTATGTAATCTTCTGGTGCTAAACTGCGCTAAATGCATATTCATGACGTTTCGGCTTTATTAAATGATGCTCTAAAGAATTTAATGGTCCCTATACTACCAAGATTATTTTCATCACTCTAGTCCGCCGTGTACTTGAATACTATTCATGTGTTTCTGGAGCCCCCAATATAAAAGAACATCAAGATCGCATTGAGTCTATACAGAAGCAATTCCTTCTCTTTGCACTTCGTGGTACGTTTGCCTTCATACTTCAGAAAAAAGGTTTTCTAATAAGAACCTGAATTTAAAACTGACAGTGCATACATACTGACGGACATGGCTTAATCAATCGAACTGATCAAGAATATCTTAAGACAATAAATTACCCGGAATTTGTCATTTAAATTGCCTGTTAAGTATTTTTTAGGGTTTTTTTGTTTTCTTTTCTGTATGTTAGTAGGACTGTCCTTAATTACTATGCCAAAAATGAGCGCGATCTATCAACCAGTTTTTTAACAGCAGCTGGTTTAGGTTTAATCAGTCCACCTTAGTAAAATATTAATTTAAAAATGTAATTAACAAAACAAATACAACAGTATTCAAAACAGATCGAAATTATTTAAATAAGATTACTAAATCGACAAACAAGATACTACTGATGAAGATGAATTCAATTGACAAAAATTAAAAAATTAACCTTTATTAAAATCGAAAAACTGAAGCAAATGAAAATAAGAGCAAAATTAAGAAAATTAAAAAAAAAAACAGATAAATAAAATTACTAAATCCGTTTTAAATCCATTGGCAGATGATTTCAATTGGTAAAAATTAAAACAGATAAAAATTAATGAAGACTCCCTTCCCTGTGCGAGATAATTGAAGCACCAAGTGTTTATATGAAATCAAATGAAAATAAAATAAATAAATAAATGATAAGTAGACATTTTTATAATAATGAAGCAACCGAAACAACTTGTACAAATATAAGAAATCGTCAAAATCAATGTCTCAAATGAATGATAGATTAAAGAATATGTATAACAGTATAAACAATATTTCAATTGGCAAAAATTAAAAAAAATAATAAATAAATGATTAGTAGACATTTTTATCAAATTCGGAAAATTAAAGCAAATGAAAATGAGAACAGAATAAAGAAAATTAAATAAATAAATAGATAAAATTTATTTAAATAAAATTTCTAAATCCACAACGAATATCTAGTCCAACAAATGACTAGAACCTGAAGAGGATTTGATTGAAGAATATCCTCAAACACCAACATTATCATCATCGGACGACTTCAACTCATTATCATCACAAGTAATACTTTGCAGTTAATTCAATTGGCAAAAATTAAAAAATTTATTTATCATAATCGGAAAATTAAATTAAATGAAAATGAAAACAGAATTAAGAAAATTAAATAAATAAATAGATAAAAATTACTAAATCGACAATGAATATCTAGTCCAAGAAATGACTAGAACCTAAAGAGGATGTGCTAGAAGAAAATCCTCAGAAATTCAAACTCAAACTCCTACTTGTACTCATCATCATCACAAGTTTTCCTTGAAACTTATTTTCTTATTAGATAGTATACACTCAATAATGATTAAGATCCCATTAAAAAATCAAGAAAATTAAATAAATAAAAAGAAATTAAATGACAAAAATAAATTACCCAATCCATATATTTTTAATAACAAATACAAATAAAAATAAAATAACCATAATCAAATCAATAGCCAGAGATCAAAACAATTTTCAATAAAAAAATACACTTTTTATAACAAAAAAAGAAAAATAATATTTTCTGGTGAGGTCCCACAGTTGAGGAAACTACACAAAAATAACATACAAATTAACTTAGAGATCAAAGAAATTTATTTAAAAAAATAATAATAATAAATGATTAGTAGACATTTTTGGTTCTCGAATATTCTACATTGAATTGATAGATTTAAAAAGCGACAACTCTGTAAGTATTAATCCGATCTGGCAATGCTATGCAACAATGAAAAGGTGGCAACCTTGGTAAAACCATGCTGCACATGGACAATGAACAAGTGATTATTAAATCAGCTGTTTTTGCGTAAACGGATAAAATTCTTTACAATATATTGTATTTCTATGAAAAGGGTTATTCCGCAGCGAAAGTCCATAAAAAAATGTGTGCAATTTGCGAAATGTTACTGAAACGGAATGATTTGCAATTGCCTTTTCTATCCAAATTGATAACTGGCGCTGAAAAATGGATAGCATACGACAATAATGTGGGAAAAAGGTCATTGTGTAAACAAGATGAGCCTGCCCAATCCATTGCAAAGCCGGCGCTAACTACGAGGAAGTTGTTGCTGTGCATTTGGTGGGATTGCAAAGGTCCTGTGCATTATGAGTTGCTCCCACCTGGGCAAACGATAAATTTGGAACTCTATTGCCAACAACTAACAAGACTAAATGCAGCGTTCAAGGAAAAACGGCCACAATTGGTGAACAGAAAAGGCATAGACAACTCTGGGCCTCAGCAAAAATTGAGGGAACTTGGCTGGGAAGTGTTAATGCGCCCACCATATAGTCCGGACCTAGCACCATCTGATTACCATTTATTTCGCTCCATGCAGAATTATCTTGATGGCGTAATAATGAATTCCCCAAGCGGCTGCAAAACGGTATTGCGCCAGCTTTTTGATCAGAAATCCCAGAATTTCTACAAAGACGGGATTATGGTTTTACCCGAAAGATGGTCTCAATGTTGAAATGCAGTATGAATACTGACTCCACCCTAAGCATAAGTCAATTCAATAATGACAGATGTATATTTCTGTATGCTCAAACACAGGAGCATAGTTAAAAACGTTTTCTAGAGATGTGTGAAGAGTATATCAACTTCTACCTATGCGAAGTTAACCTTATTTTTACTTGATTATGGTTTTTTTTTGCATTTCACAATTAAGTCAATTGAATTTTTCTATAAAAACAGATGAAAATTCAAATAACAAAATGCGATAAGTATGCTAAAGAGTGAATTCAAAAATTAAAAAATTTATTTATCATAATCGCAAAAGAAAAGAAAAACAGAATTAAGAAAATTAAATAAATAAATAGATAAAAATTATTTGAATAAAATTACTAAATCCGTTTTAAGTCCACTGGCAGATGAAATCAATTTTTAAAAATTAAAAAATTATCCTTTAAATCTAACAAATGGCAAACTGAATTTCAAGAATTTCCTTCAAGACTCCCACATTCTATCCGATCACTTTATCTGCTGGGAGTCACTAATGTATGTACGAGTATTTGTATGGCATCAGATATCAGTTAGTCTTTGGAATCACACTTTTACATGGTAGTTGCGAGTAATAGTTCTGATTTCAATCATATAAAAACAATTTGAAATGTACTTGTATTTGTGTGTGAAGTGTTCAATCAATAAATAAAAGAAGACATTTGACTTTTTACTTTAAATAGTAGTTCACTTATGACAAATTTATGCTTGGCTGGGCAAGAATAATCTGATTATTGAATATAACAAACTTTGTGGCGATCAGTTGATGTTGCTGTGGCATCGTAGTCCTCCAATCGATTGGTTTTTCCATCAGAGACTGATGTGATATGTGATAGTACATACATATATAGTTTATATTATGTATTCTCAGGAGAGGCACCACAGTGGTTATGGAATGTATCTTATGATGGCGTCCTAAATTTGGATATGCCCAACAACGGAAAGGTTACTTATGCGGATTTGTGATTGTGGTATGGACCAAGTTCATCGATGAGCTTAGGTTTGTTTGTAACGATGCTGTTAGGAGAGTTGGTTATTGACTGAGCCGAAACGATCTCCGCTTTGCCGAACATAAAACGGAAGCTCTACTGGTCAGCGTAACTGTGGGTGACCTCGAGATTTGGTCACAACCGTCTTTGAGATATGAGGGAGTTGAGTTGGAGTCAAAGATGACATTCAAGCAGCATTAGACGCAACGATGACTGTTGGCTAATGTCGTAACCTCTATACTAGCCTATACTGCGCCGATCTGGGTAGACTAGCCTCTTGGCTAGTAGGATAAATTCATACATGTGATGCATTTCGGACGGTATCCGCCGATGCAATCCTGGCAATGGCGAGTATGATACCGGTTGACATAGTTGTGGCAGAGATGAATCGACTATACGTCTGTAAGAGGACCACAAGCAATGCTAATAGACGAGTTGGAAGATCTCTCAATATAACATATATAAGTATAGCAAAGTACTTTAACAATTTGTCGTCGGGTTAAGCTTCCCATTAGAAATTCGGTTGGCAAAAATTTATTGTAAATATATTTTATTGATATTGAGCTGAGCACAAAATAATGTAAAATTTATTAAGTAAATGAAATTAGTCATTGGCAAGTACTAAGCAAAATAATAATTATAATTATAATTCAAAAATTCAACTAACAAAAAACAAAAAAAAAAACTCGTAAAAACAAAAAATAGGAAACTTTTCTATCCAAAAAAAAAAAAAAGGTATGAAAATTCAAATAACAATATACTTTAAAGATGCTTATTACCGAATTCAATTGGCAAAAATTAAAAAATTTATTTATCATAATCGGAAAATTAAATTAAATGAAAATGAAAACAGAATTAAGAAAATTAAATAAATAAATAGATAAAAATTACTAAATCGACAATGAATATCTAGTCCAACAAATGACTAGAACCTGAAGAGGATTTGATTGAAGAATATCCTCCAACACCAACATTATCATCATCGGACTTCAACTCATTATCATCACAAGTAATGCTTTGCAGTTAATTCAATTGGCAAAAATTAAAAAATGTATTTATCATAATCGGAAAATTAAAGCAAATGAAAATGAGAACAGAATTAAGAAAATTAAATAAATAAATAGATAAAAATTATTTAAATAAAATTACTAAATCGACAATGAATATCTAGTCCAACAAATGACTAGAACCTAAAGAGGATTTGATTGAAGAATATCCTCCAACACCAACATTAACATCATCGGACTTCAACTCATTATCATCACAAATTTTCCGCGAATAAACAATAACAATATTTCAATTGGCAAAAATTAAAAAATTAAAATCGTAGAAAAACAAAAATTTCAATATCAATTTCAATGGGCAAAAATTAGAAATTCAGTTAAATCTATCGTAATCAAAGAAACTCAAAAATCAAGAAAATTAAATAAATTTTAAAAAAAAAATGCCTAAAACAAATAAATCCGTAAATAAATTTTCAATAAAAAAATACACTTTTTATAACAAAAAAAGAAAAATAATATTTTCTGGTGAGGTCCCAAATAAATAAATAAATAAATTTTCAATAAAAGAATACACTTTTTATAAAAAAAAAAGAAAAATAATATTTTCTGGTGAGGTCCCACAGTTGAGGAAACTACACAAAAATAACATACAACTTAACTTAGAGAACAAAGAAATTTATTTAAAAAAAATAATAATAATAAATGATTAGTAGACATTTTTGGTTCTCGAATATTCTACAATATTCTCTATGATAGCCGAAATTCACAGTATTGTAACTCATGTCATCGCTAAGGATCTTGGTATCCACCATTCGACAGTTTTAGACGATTTAAAAAAGGCGGGCTATGCAAAAAAAAAAGCTGGATTTTTGGGTACCCACACAATTTGACAGAAAAAAATCTTATTGATCGCATTTCAATTTGCGAAATGTTACTGAAACGGAATGATTTGCAATTGCCTTTTCTATCCAAATTGATAACTGGCGCTGAAAAATGGATAGCATACGACAATAATGTGGGAAAAAGGTCATTGTGTAAACAAGATGAGCCTGCCCAATCCATTGCAAAGCCGGCGCTAACTACGAGGAAGTTGTTCCACCAACCCACACGCTTTCATCTATCTGTCAATTAGTCTTAGTTTTGTTAATACAATTCATTTTAATAAATATTGTACGTAAAAAATTATGAATATTAAATTAAAATACAATATTCTATTTGATTGGATTAATCCATATACCATGTACATAAGTATATATTTTATTGTATTTAGACCCAAGTTCTTCTGACTCAGTCATTTCGGTCATGTTTAAATTGTACTTTCTAATTGTCGATTCATCCAGAATTTATGGTTCTGTCAATTTGTCATCAATTTCAATTTTGTCAGAGGTTAATGCGCTGGGCTGACATGCCAAGAGTCGCCGCTATTGCTCATATTAAATACTAGATTATAATTTGTAATTTGTATTTATAATCTTAGGTCTAATAAATAAATAAATAGTGCTCGAAATCATCGTCTAAACTTGCACTGAGATCGCTTTTCATTGCATGGAAGAATTGCAATACTATACTGCATGAATTCTGGACAATGTGGATGGACATGTATCGATCAACATTTCAAGTATCAGTGTAAATAGCTGGCACATAGCGGTGTATGTAACAATAAAATAGCAGGGCTCCATTTAGTTTTATTGAATTACATATTCAATCTAAATTGACGCTAATCATGGAACGCACGAAATTGCATTTTCAATACAGTTGTTTCTTAGGAACTCGTGGCGATGATGCTGCTCCATTATATTCCAATTGTAGCTTTTGGTTTCAACGATTACAAAGTGGTGATTTTATGTTAACGCTCTGGAGGACCAAAAAAGTTCTAATATAATGAATTGCAATACTTATTGGATGGAGGAGACCCGGCTCAAGCTCTCTAGTAACTGGCAGACAGCTTAGCAGCAGTTGATGAATCGACTGCTTCCACAGACAGATGGAAAAAACGCAAAAATAGGGAGAATTCAAAATCCAATGCTTGCTTAGCACAAAAAAAAAGAAGAGTTTTCTGTGCCATGAAAGGTGGATCTACTTTAACAAGAAGTCAAGGGTTAACCCCTGAGAGCCACCCACATCGACACCGAAGCCGAATATTCTTGGTCTTGGGATCAGCGAGGTGTAGTGTTTTGCGAACCTCTAAAACTTAGTTTTGCAAACAACATTGTTTCTATAAAGGCCAGCAATAACTAGCAAGAGACGCAATGCTCGACATGACATAAGGAGAAGGAAGCATGATGTTGCATGCATGCAACATGAAGAGAATCAAAACTATATTTAGGTTCTTACGTGCCTAACCGGAGAGAGTTTTTTCTTTTACCGCTCTTTACTATGACTGCCAACGTAAACAATGATATTACATTTGTATTATGTACATAGATACATACATATATTGTACATATCCGGAACTGTAGTGCTTGCGCCGCTATATAATTTTACCAGGAATGGATGATGAATTAGAGTAGTGAGAAAAGTTTATATTAGAATGGGGAGAACTCTCCCCATGTGCACCGGCGAGAACTCACCTCGTGTGCACCGGGAGGACTATCCTCGTGTCCACCGGGAGAACTCTCCTCGAGAGCACCGGGGAGAACTCTCCTCGTGTGCACCGGGGAGAACTCTCCTCGTGTGCACCGAGGAGAACTCTCCTCATGTGCACCGGCGAGAACTCACCTCGTGTGCACCGGGAGGACTATCCTCATGTGCACCGGCGAGAACTCACCTCGTGTGCACCGGGAGGACTATCCTCGTGTCCACCGGGAGGACTCTCCTCGAGAGCACTGGGGAGAACTCTCATCGTGTCCACAGGGAGGACTATCCTCATGTGCACCGGGAGGATTCTCCTAGAGATCACGAGGAGAACTCTCCTCATGTGCACCGGGAGGACTCTCCTCGAGAGCACTGGGGAGAACTCTCATCGTGTCCACAGGGAGGACTATCCTCGCGAGCACTGGGGAGAACTCTCCTCGTGTGCACTGGGGAGAACTCTCCTCGTGTGCACTGGGGAGAACTCTCCTCATGTGCACCGGGAGGATTCTCCTAGAGATCACGAGGAGAACTCTCCTCATGTGCACCGGGGAGAACTCTCCTTGACAGCACTGGGAGGATTCTCCTCGTGTGCACCGGGAGGACTCTTTGAATTTTACATTGCGCGGACGTTGTGCATTGGAAACTACAATATTAAGAACAATTTGCAGTGTAAGATATTTTAAAGAATAAATAAAGAATTTACTGAATTTGGATTAGCGTTAAGCAATAGATTGTCGAAAAATGCTGATCATATCTCCCTCCGCTTTTGTTTTTCATTTGGTTTTACCTTCTTGGCAAACCTCCTCCAGGCAATTAAAGATTTTCTAACAAATAAAAAGGCCATTTTTTTTTTTGCATATGCATTTATTTGTTTTTGTCTTTGCAATCATTCATCATCATGATCGTCATCATCGTCATTATAATGATCGTCATTGTCATCATCAAATTATTTTTATTTTTTTTTACGTTTTTAATTATTAAATTGTTTCAATTTTATTTTATTTTTCATTTTTTTTTTTTTTCTTATATATTATTACATTTAGTTTTATATATAAATTTTTTAATTATATTATTAAAGTTGTTGTTGTTGTTGTTGTTGTCGTTATTGCTATAATTATTTATATATTTCATCTTTGTATTTAATTAATTTAAGTTTATTAGTTTGTTACACAGATAAGTTTTTGAATGCATATTTATTTGTATAATTTGGTTGTTTTTTGTTTCGGTTGGATTTCTATAAAAAAAGCAACATTTCCATCATCATCATCATCATCATCATCAACATGATCATCATAATTACCATTATCATTGTGAAGTTTTGTTTTTTTTGTTCATTCTATCAATCTAATTTCTTCACAATTTCCATCATATCTATTTCCACTTTCACCCCCTTCTCCATGCAACTTCAAATCCTTACAGAATTTATTTAAATTTTATTTATTTTCGTTGACGTTTATTGTTTTTATGCATAAATTTTATTTTGTAAACAAAAAAAAAAAAAAAACAAAAAACAAATTTGAATTTTCCTTAATTTTAATTTTCTTTATTTTTTGATTATTTATTTTTATTGCTTTGTTTTTTAACTGCTGTTTTGTTTTGTTATTATTTGCTTAAATAAATATTGTAATTTATTTATTTAAACAAATCAAAACAATCGATTTCATTTTTTCCTTCATTTGAACTTTGATTTTCGTCATGTTGTTGTATAGTTCTGGGTCTAGTGCGCTTTACAGATCAACCACTAATTTTGTCAGATTTAATGCAAACTAGTATCTCAATTCTTGAGCGGAATCAGAGTTCTTCGATTACTGGAAGTCAATCCTAGTCCTTCCTCATTTAGATAACACAGATTGACACAACAAAACCAATCTCAGCTTGCACTTTAATTTGCCTATAATTTCTAATTTTTTTGATTTAAAACATTGCAATATCTTCTTCATATGTTTCAATTTCCACAACTTACCCAAAATTTAGCTTGCTCAGGCCCATATTTAATCTCAAATGGGAATGTTTATTGTTGTTATACTCTTCACACACCCATAGAAGACATTTCTACCAACTCCCTCCTTTGTTTGAGCGTACAGAAATATTTCATTATTGATTTGACTTATGCTTAAGGTTAGAGTCAGTAGACATAGAGCATTTCAATATACTGAAATATTAGTATGGGAGCTATACGATCCAGTATTCCTGGGATCTAACAAAACTTCAGTTTGCGAACAGAAAAAACAAAAAAGTTTTATTAATAAGAACATAAATTTGCATTTGGGTTTGTATGGGGTTTGGAGCTATATGAACCAGTAGTTCTAGGGTCTTGAAATTTAAATGGTTAGTGAATATAGATCAGACATTTAAACCATTAAAATTTTAATTCGCTAACAGAAAAAACAAAAAGTTTTTCTAATAGGAACAAGTTTGCATACAGACGGACATGGCTTAATGTGGTCAAGCTGATCAAGAATAAATATACCTTATGGGGTCTCCGATGTCTCATTCTGTCTCGCACATACGAGTTCAATGTAGACTAAAACTCAAGCTTCCCCTAAGGGCAGTTGTTCATTTGGTATTGTTTTAGATAGTTATAAGTTAATTGTTCATAAAACAAAAAACCAAGACAACATAAACTTCAAATGAAATCAAATGGGTTTGTTTTTTTTTTATGTATAATAGGGAAGGACCCTAAATGCAGCATTGGATAAAACTTAAGCACCCACCTAATTTTGATGGTGGCAAATGAAAATTTTTACAATAAATATTTAGTTGTGAATCCTTTACTGTGGCATCTACAATACTTATATGTATGTAAGTAGTAGTAAAAATTATCGGTCTACTATCGATTATTCTTTATTTTCTTCTATCAATAAATGGATACATTTTGTTGTTTTTTTTTGTTGTTTTTTTATATAATTTTTGTGTTGTTGTAGTTATATCACAAAAAGGATTTTCTTGTCCAACATTTTCATGTCTTTTATTTTAAATTTTTAATATTTTTAAGTCAAGAACAGAAGATGGCGATTTCTGGGCCCCGGCCCCAGTAGAACAGCAGCGTATTTGTGTACATCTTTGAGTGGAACAACAAGGAGGCCTTGACTAAAATAATGAAAAAATGAATTGATTTGATATCGCAAAAGAAAATAATTTATTTTATAAATTAATAAATTAAAATATTAATTATAATATTAATTAATTACAAAAGGAAATTAAATAAATAAATCTTTTTCATGATTTTTTTGTGTGTGTAAAAAATAAAACAAATTATAGAGAAAAATTTTGAGTTAATGTTTTTGTTTTTTTTTTTTTTATTTCTTTTTTGAAAAATGAAAACTTTCAATTTTATAAAAATAAATATTTTTATTATTTTTGTTTTGTTTTTTCCTTTTTATCAAATATTTATGAATACTTAAATTCCTTAAATGTTAAATGATTTATTTATTTTATTTATTACATTTTATTTTAATTTTTTAATTTTATTTTTTCATTTAGTAAAAAGTCAATTTATCTTCTAAGCTTTTGTTTTAATTTAATTTTGTTTTGATTGTTTTTTTTTTTTTTATTATTGCAGTTTGATTTTCCTATTAATAATATTGTATATCAATCAATGAATCAATCAATCATATAATAAATATTATGACTTGATAAAAACTAATAATAGTAATAATTTAGAATTTTGGAAAATTAAGAACATAAAACTGTAATCTAATGCAATCTAGAGATTAGAACCCAGGAATTTATTTGCATTGAGAAATATATAATGTATATTCGAGATAGAACTTCAACAAAGAAATGTTTATGAGTTGCTCCCCATCTTATGAATAAACATAGTAAAGAGCAATGCAATAGTAGACTATGGAAAATGTTGCTTAAGTCTTCAATACTCTGAGGATTGAGTGAGTGAAGCCTATTCACAAATGTTTTACTGATCATTGATTGATTGATTGAAATGGAACTACATACTAGGCAACATTTCAATAATATTGTATAAATTTCAGGGGTATTATATTAAACACTACTAAGAAGTCATGAGTGATCTATGCCAGATTCAAATTCATTTATGATACAATACTTTAGTCTAAGCATGCACGTATGTAGTTATGTTGTTATTCATGCAACACCATCCTGATTATTAGCCATGAAAAGACGAAAAGACTGACGTAAGAACTGTTTCGATTTGTTGAATCATTTTTGATGTTATTACAAGAATTGATGGATTATGATTTGAAGAATGTGTTGGTGTTGTGTGGACAATGAGACCACCAAGACCAGAGCATGCTACTACACTACAAAACTATCTCTCTACTACAATAATTTCTCATAGGCTACTTCTAAACTGTAATTAACCAATAACCAATTAAAGACCAAAACAAATCAATTAAATAGGTCGAATGGAAAATTATGAAATATTACTATTCAATATCACTGAGAACATCTTACTTGCTGGCATATATTGTATTTATCTTAATCATCAATCTATGGATGGGTGACAAGAGCCACCACTCTTTGTTTGCAAAATGAGTGATGAGTGTTTTGCTTGAGATAATTTTGAAGTGAAACTTCTTTAGCGAAGGGGAGTAAATTCAAAAAATATGAAAATGAAATGTAACGAAAATCAAAATTTGACTTCTAAAGTAGATGGCCAAGCAATAATAAAGAATATTATAGCATTATATTGTTTCAATACAAAAGTTATTTTATTTTTCGGTAATTCGGTCACTTGTTCGTACGTTCTTTCGTAAAGTAAACATAATCAGTAAAGCATTTTTTATCTTTCTCTTACTCATGCATAAGCATTCATTCTCTACGCTGCAGACGTGCCCGTACAAGACAATGCGCTTCGTCTCTGAAGCATCATCGCATTTTGATTTTCGTCACATTTCATTTTCTAATTTTTTCGATTTACCTCCCTTCGCTAAAGAAGTTTCACTTCCATATTGTGCTTATGACGGTGAGTCACACTACTTTAATTTTTTTTTTTTTTTTTTGCTATATTTCTTCAAGGACAAGCTCCTGAGACTGAGTGGCGTTGATCCATCCATTCATCCGTGTTCTGTATGACAAACAAAAAAAAAAAACAAAAAAACAAAAAAAAAACTATATGTTTTCTATAATTTATTAATTAAATAATTTTCTGTTGATGCTTTTTCTTTTGCTTTACAGGAAATAAATAGCGAAAACTCCAAATAAATTCCAAAAATTGAAAAGCCTTACAAATTAAATTTTGGATTATCCTCCTAATTGCTTTTTATTATTGCTTTTTTTCTTTAGTTTTTACTATTATTATTTTTATTTTTATTTAAATATATAAATATTTTTTTTGTTTTTTTTATAATTTTTAATGTATAAATATTTATTGTTGTTATTGTGGTTGGTGTTGTTGTTGTTGTTGTTGTTGTTGTTGTTCTATATATGTATGTATATAAAAAAAAAATATATTTATTAAATAATAATTTTTTACTTGCTAAATTGATGAATGAATAATGTTGCTCAATCGATCGATTAGTTTATATATATAAATATGTTTATACTTACACTATATACTTGTTGTTGTATGTGTGTGTGTGTGTGTAGTTGGCTATAGAAAAAATCCCTACTTTTATTTATTTATTTATATAAATAAGTATATATTTATATATAATATTATTATTAATTCTTAATTGATAAAAACTCTACCCGCTTAAAGAAACAAACATTGCATATTGATTGATTTATGTTGTCTCACTATTACAATAATAAAATTTCCATATGTCAAATTATTTAATTTTTAATTTAATAAATTTCGTATAAAAAAAAAAATATTTAAAAAAAAATTGCTTTTTGCTTTCTTATTTATAGTGATTTCTTTTTATAAAATTTTTCTTTACATTAAAATATTTACATTTTTTAATTCTTTAAATAAAAGAAAAATTAAGTTAAAAAAAAAAACAAAAAAAAAAAAATAAGAATAATAAAATAGAAATTTATAAATCATAAATAAGATACAGTACAGTAAACACTCAATATAATGGAATTTGTCGTTTGTCGGCATCTTATTAGTTTGGAATTTAATTTAAATCAATCTAAATCATGTTTGATGGATGACCAATGAACAAACATACTGCAACATACTCGTACATACATACATACATACATACATACAATAATTGATAGACCATGGGCCCAGAGACTATTGACACATCATCTGAACGAACACAAAAATTCAAACAAAATATTACAAAAACATCCAAACAAAAAACACTCTTAGTGGGCGATTCCTGATTTTCCATATTATTGAGTGCTTACTGTCGCCATCAAAATATCATCATCATCATTATTACTAAGTATTATTATTATTAACATCTTCATTTCATCATCTTCCTTATTATTAGATTTATTAGAAATTTATTTTTCTTATTTTTGTTTGTAATTTCATCAATTTCAATTGAAGACACAACACACTTTTTTTTTTAAGTTTTTAATTTAATTTTGGTTTTTTTGTTTGTTTTTTTTTTTTTAATTTTATTAAATCTAATTTGAGTTGTTTGTTGGTGTTGTTGTTGTATTTATTTTTCTGTAAAATTTTTTATGATTTTTTTTTTATTTAATATTTTTTTTTTTATTTAATTTATTTATAAATTTTTAATGCTACAAAAATTTTTAATTTTAGTTTAGTTTTTGTTTGTTTGTATATTTTTTTTTTTAAGGAGAAGGAGGGACGTGACAGACAACTGAACTCTCAATTTGTTGTTGTTGTTGTTGTTGTTGTTGTTTTTCTTGTTGATATGTCATCATCGACGACTTTCATCAATTGTTTCTGTGCAGATGTATAAATGTGTGTGTCCATGTTAATGTCTTGTATGATGTATCTATGGATGCTGTTTTAATGTATGTATGTATGTGTGTGTATGTGTGTGTGTGTGTGTGTCGTCGTCGTCGTCGTCTCTATCATCATCAGATTTGGTCAATCGAACAACAAACTTCTTTCTTACATTTCTATTTCAAAACTTATTTTGTTAAGGGGTTAAATCCACTTGTAATTTAGAAAAAATCGAATTTTTTTTTTGCATTTTTTGAATGAACATATATTTGAGACTATCGTCCGAATGCCACATTGATCCGGCAAATAGTTTCAGAGAAATTAGCGTATTTGTAAAGACGTCTCCGAGCGTTTGCTTCTCATTACCCCTATGCCCTTGTCTACGCTTTCAAGCTACAAACATGATTATCAACCCTTACCACCTGATGTTGCTGAAGCTATACTTCCAATTTACACAGATCTGAGTAATGAAAAATTATTATTATTATTTCACGCAAAACAATAATGAAAGTTATAATCAGCTGATATGGAAAATAACTCCAAAAATAATCCCATGTGGCTCTAAGATCGTTGAAATTGCTGCTCATCTGGCTGCCGGCATATTTAATGAAGGAAAAACATCTCTTCTATTTGTCATGAACGCACTGGGACTATCACTTGGGCCTAATGCCCATGCCTACGTAGAAAAAGAGGACGCAGAGCGCATCTCGATCTCTGACGCAAGAGCGCAAGGGAGCACGCGCGAGGGGAGAATGTCACGTAGACAACAACAGTTGGCTGTATTAGAAGCAAACGATGAAGCAGAGGGTTCTTCTTATGGCTCTGGAATAGATGACTCGATTCAAGTTGGAAAAAAAAATTTTTAATTTAGTTTAAATGGTTTCCAAAACTTTAAACGCGTTTTCCTCGAAACGGTGTTTTCAAAGTCGGTGTGGAAAATTTCTCCGAAACGGCTGGACCGATCGCCTTGAAATTTTCACACAATTTTCTTAGATATTTGTATCAGGTAATGATCGAAGGAATAAGGTTTCTGACAATAATTTCGATTTTTTAAGCCACTTTAAAATGTAAATTTTCTTGAAAAAAACGATTTTTTTCTTTGGGAAGCCGCCATTTTGTCAAAAATCAAAATTTTGACTATTCCATCAATCATTACCTGTATTCATCTATCCTAAAAATAAATCTTTTGGTTATTTTTTATTTCAGATAATTTGGATCAGAGATATCTTCCTCACCGCCAGACACCTTTTTGTGGAGGTCCTCTAGGAGATCTACTACAGGAAAAACGGAACCGAATATTTTTGTAAATAAATCGTGAATTCTTAAAATACATTAAATTCGCTATATGCACATTTATTCTATGTATTTTTTTAATAAAAAGTCTCTTCACAAAAAATTCACAAAAAAACACGTTTTTTCGGACTTACAAATGGATATAACCCCTTAATACAATTGTTGTTTTTGCTTATAATTAATTTAATTTTTAATATTTTTAATTTTCAACCCATTTTTATTTTGTATGCCCAAGTGCCAACGCTGCTACTGTTGCTGCTTTTGATTATTTTCATTTCATCATTTTTCTTCTTTCATTTGCATTAAAATATTATTTTTTATCATGGCACGCAACACCATTCATCAATCCATCCCCCTACCCAACCAATCCCGCTCCCCTACCCCCACCCAAACTCATCGCCCCCCCCTAACCAACAGTTTAGGCCCTAAATTGTTTCTTCTCATATACCATTTCTTAAACCTTCATCATCTCATCGCATCGCATCGCATCGCAAAGCATTGTTATCTTTTACATAGTATATCATTATCATTATCATTATCCTCATCATCATCATCATCATCATCATAATAATCAATATCTGTTAACATTCTTAAAAGTTTTCCAAAGCTCTGCGTAGCTTTTTACAATAAAATGGACATTAAGATTCGCGCTCTTTCTTCACCTTGACCTCCTCGCCTAGAATTGTTGTGATCTCGCCTTGCATAAATGCCCATGGTATAGTCGAATTGGCCAGTGGACAACGATCGCCACTAGGACAATACACCTCATTGCCATGACCCTGTGTGTGAGAGAGACAAAAAGAAGAGAATAAGAATCTGTTTTGGAATAGAGTGAAGGAGTCTTACATTTTGACGTTTGATGCTTTCACGGCTGCATGGAAAGCAAAATTTATGATGATTGACTGATGGACATTGAACAAAATGTGTATCCTCGAGACGTTCCTGGCACAATGTACACTTCAGAGTTGCATTTTGGGCAGCTGCAGCTGCTGCGGCAGCTGAATTCGGTGGTGCTGCTCCAGGGCCACCAGCACCACCGCCAGATGATGAGGTTGATGAAGATGACGATGACTGACTGCCACCCGCACCATTAGGTCCACCATTACCGGTGACACCAACACCGCCGCCGCCATTACCGATACCATCTGGCCCCGGTCCAGATGCACCCGGTGGCAAGGATTGTGGTCCACCACCGGCACTACTATTATTGCCAATGGCACCACTGCAATTGCTTAACGATGAACCGGACAAGCCACCAGGGCCGCCGGCACCACCATTACCATTTGGTGCTTGATTCGACTGGACCTCTGTGCTTGTGACAGTTGTGCTTGAGACATGACGTGATCCCGATGAACGACGTCCCGATGAAGAGCCGCCTATAATAAATAAATTAGAATTAGATGAATATTTATATCCATTCATAGAAGAGAGAAAATAGAGAGAGATTAGAAAGTGTCAGAATGTGTGTGTATTCATATGTGTTGCATTGGAGAAAGAGAGACTCTTTCCGAGAAGAAGAAGAAGAGCACTAAAGAAGATATATATATATATAGAAGAGAAAAAACAAGTATGTGAGAGAGATTATTGTCATTGCTGCTGGTATTGCATGCACTCTCTTCTTCATCCTCGCCAGCTAATTCATATTCAAGAGGAGTAAACACAAAAAAAGAGCAAAGGGGAGTGATAGAGAAGGAAAGGCAGGCAAGCACCCAGAGAGACAGTTAATCTTTTCCCTCAAGAAACAAAAGAGGGAGAGAGAGAGAGCACCATTATAATAGTTGAGAATGATAGGAAAGCCGCGGACAAAGAAAGTCAAAGAATTTAAATTCACAGAGACACGATTAATGATAGTGAAAGACAAACATATAGACAGTGTCCTCTTCAATTAAAAATGGAAAGTAGTAAACTCATAGAGAGAGAGAGAGAGAGAGAGAAAGAGAGACAAAGACACAGAGAGAGAGAGAGAGAGAGAGAGAGAGACAAATACACAGAGAAAGAGATCACGATATTAATACTAATAGAGAAAAACTAGGAAGAATGAAGGAGTATCCTCTTCCTCTCCAAGGAATCAAATTGTGTATTCTCCCAATTGAAATAGAATAAAATTACACGCAGAAGAACACAGAGAAAGAGATCACCATTAATAGTACAGGATGATAGGAAGACCGCGGGCAGACAAAGTCACAGAGGAGTGATCTCTCCAAAATATTTAAATTCACAAACACAAGATTAATGATAGTGAAAGGTAAACAGTTGAATAATGTCCTATCCAATTGATATTGGAAAGTAGACTTGAGACTTGAGCTCGTATAAATAATGGAGAAAAATTAGAAAGAGTGAAGAACTATCCTCTCCAAGGATAAAGAGAGAGAGAGAGAGGAAAGAAGGAAAAACTGAGTATCCTTTACAAATGAAAGTGAAAAGAAGAGTAAACACTGAGAAAGAGAAAGACTAAAGGATAGAGAAAAGCAGACCGACGAAGTAACCGATCGAGCGACCTCGAGAGAGAGAAAGAAAGAGAAAGAAAGAAAAAGTAAATGAATGAGTAAGTGTGGCATGCGTGGGTAAATTGGTTGAGTGAGTGAGTGAGTGAAATGAATAATTTCCAATAATGCAATTTTTATTTGCGTTACTTTGATTGATTTTATATCGTGTGTGTGTGTGTGTGTGTGTGTTTGTGTGTGTGTGTGTAGGTGTGTATGTGCAAAAGTAAATTACTGGGTGGTGGAGTAGAGTTAGTGAGCTGATGCTTCCTGCTTTTTGCAACATATTAATCAATCAACCAATCAATCAATCAATCAATCAACCAAAGCAATCATTCCAAATATTTTTTTAAGCAAAAAATATTAAAAGGAAAGAAAGGATGCACTACAAATACTCGTATAATTTTTATTATAGTAAAGAGAGGAGGAGAGATTGGAGAGAGAGAGAGAGAGAGAGGTGGGAGGATGATGAAGAATGAGTTTGTTTTTTTTTTCTTAATTAAATGAAATTTTTTAATAATTTTATAATGTTTGTTTTGTTTTGTTTTGTTTAGTTTTGTTTTTGTTGTTATAATTTGACTAACCCGAACTATTTGGCGAATGTTGACTGCTACGCGATGATGTACGCGGTGGCGGTGGTCCTGGGCTGATCCCGTTGCGTGGGCTGCCTGGCGGCAATGTCTCTGTAACATTTAGGACATTTAGATTAGCCATCAACGCACTAATATAAATTTTCAATTCTATTCTAATTTTTAATTTAATTTTCTTTTATTTACATCAAATTTGATTAATTTTAAAATTAAGTTAATTCAAAAATTTCAGTTAATTTCTTTGGTTTCCTATAAAAATGTACAGTGTTTTGTTGTTGTTGTTGTTGTTGGTGTTGTTGGTGTTGTTTATAATTTATGGTGTGTGTTAAGCTATTTGGTTTTGTTGTTGTTGTTATTGTAGATGGATTAATGTTGTTGTTGCTGCTGCTGCTTCTATTGTGCAACATATTCGCATTGTTGTTACTAAGTATGATATTGATTGGCTAGTAAAATGATGAATGATATTCATATCACCAAAACATCATCATTGTTGTTATTATTATTATTAATATTTGTTGTTGTTGTTGTTAGTGTTGTTGTTGTTAGTGTTGTTGTTGTTAGTGTTGCTTTGGTTTGTTGTGTGACTTGCTGCTGCTGCTGCTGCTGCTGCTGCTGCTATGAATGCCGCTACTGCTTATGTTATCATTGTTGCTACTATTACTACTTGCTGCTGCAGTTGATGTTGTTTTTGCAGCAGTTGTTGTTGTTGTTGTTGTTGTGCTGCTGCTGCTGCTGTTGCTGCTGCTGCTGCTGCTGTTGTTGTTGTTGTTAGTCAGTTGGGCATTTGCTGCTGTTGTTGTTGTTGTTATGGTCGTTGTCATGATGTCACTTGTACTTGTGTTCATTGTTTTTGTTACACTTAACAATAATGGCATCACTGATGTTGATGAAGATGTTGGTGTTGTTGGTCTTATTGTTACAGATATTGGTTTTAATAATGATGATGATGATGATGATGACGACAATAATGATGCTGATGATGATGATGATGTTGTTGCTGCTGGTGATGATGACGACAAGTGATTTGATTTTGGTAATGATATTCCAAGTAAAGTTCTAAACATATCATCTCTTGGTTGTTGCTGATAGCGTGGATGTTGTTGTTGTTGTTGTTGTTGTTGTTGTTGATATGATGATGATGGCAGCGATTGTCTTAGTGAATATGAATAATGTTGTTGTTGTTGTTGTTGTTGTTGTTGCTGCTGCTGTTGATGTAATGTTTGTTGATGATTTTGAACATTCAATTTCATGGGTGGCGATGATAAAATTGCAGCAAGCGTTGAATAGTCTTCAATTTCTCAATTAAATATTTATAATTTTATGTGTGTTGTTGTTGTTGTTGTTGTTGTTTTTGTATTGTTATTATGTTGTGCAAAATTTTGAAGTGTGATGGGTTTGTGGGTGTGTGAGTGTGTAGTGATGTTAGTTTCATTGCCCACATTTAGTAAATGTTATATAAATTGTTAACATAAAAAAAAAAAAAAAAATTAAAAATAAACCAAAAAAAGGAAATTTTAAAAAAAAAATTAAATAAAAATTGAAATGACAAAAACAAAAAAAACAAGAAAGAACGTTATCTTCGACTATGCCGAAGATGAAACTCTCTACTCTTCACGGTATTTGCATTGGAGATTCCCCCTACCTAGTGGTCCGATTCGGCTGGTTCCGACAAATGTCCTGTGCCTGTCTTGGAAATTGATAGTGTCCAAATTTCAGTTCGATAGGACAAAAAACAAAAAAGTTTTTCTAATAAAAACATGAATTCACATGGGCTGCTTCCGACTGCGTGCAAAATGACGGACATGGCTTAATCAATCGAGCTGATCAAGAATATCTTAAGACAATAAATTACCCGGAATTTGTCATTTAAATTGCCTGTTAAGTATTTTTTAGGGTTTTTTTGTTTTCTTTTCTGTATGTTAGTAGGACTGTCCTTAATTACTATGCCAAAAATGAGCGCGATCTATCAACCAGTTTTTTAACAGCAGCTGGTTTAGGTTTAATCAGTCCACCTTAGTAAAATATTAATTTAAAAATGTAATTAACAAAACAAACACAACAGTATTCAAAACAGATCGAAATTATTTAAATAAGATTACTAAATCGACAAACAAGATACTACTGATGAAGATGAATTCAATTGACAAAAATTAAAAAAATAACCTTTATTAAAATCGAAAAACTGAAGCAATTGAAAATAAGAGCAAAATTAAGAAAATTAAAAAAAAAAACAGATAAATAAAATTACTAAATCCGTTTTAAATCCATTGGCAGATGATTTCAATTGGTAAAAATTAAAAAATTAACCTTTATCAAATTCGGAAAAATACAGCAAATGAAAATGAGAACAGAAAATGAAAGAAATAAACAGATAAAAATTATTTATTTAAAACTGAATCGACAATGAATACCTGTTCCAGGTTCCCTTTTTGATTTCAATTGGCAAAAATCAATAAAAAAACAAACAACCTTCATCAAACTCAGAAATCAAAGAAACTTAAAAATCAAGAAAATTAAATAAATAAAAAAAAAGAGAGTCCAAAAATAAATAAATCCATAAATAAATTTTCAATAAAAAAATACACTTTTTATAACAAAAAAAGAAAAATAATATTTTCTGGTGAGGTCCCACAGTTGAGGAAACTACACAAAAATAACATACAAATTAACTTAGAGATCAAAGAAATTTATTAAAAAAAAATAATAATAATAAATGATTAGTAGACATTTTTGGTTCTCGAATATTGTACATTGAATTGATAGATTTAAAAAGCGACAACTCTGTAAGTATTAATCCGATCTGGCAATGCTATGCAACAATGAAAAGGTGGCAACCTTGGTAAAACCATGCTGCACATGGACAATGAACAAGTGATTATTAAATCAGCTGTTTTTGCGTAAACGGATAAAATTCTTTAAAATATATTGTATTTCTATGAAAAAGGTTATTCCGCAGCGAAAGTCCATAAAAAAATGTGTGCAATGTGCGAAATGTTACTGAAACGGAATGATTTGCAATTGCCTTTTCTATCCAAATTGATAACTGGCGCTGAAAAATGGATAGCATACGACAATAATGTGGGAAAAAGGTCATTGTGTAAACAAGATGAGCCTGCCCAATCCATTGCAAAGCCGGCGCTAACTACGAGGAAGTTGTTGCTGTGCATTTGGTGGGATTGCAAAGGTCCTGTGCATTATGAGTTGCTCCCACCTGGGCAAACGATAAATTTGGAACTCTATTGCCAACAACTAACAAGACTAAATGCAGCGTTCAAGGAAAAACGGCCACAATTGGTGAACAGAAAAGGCATAGACAACTCTGGGCCTCAGCAAAAAATGAGGGAACTCGGCTGGGAAGTGTTAATGCGCCCACCATATAATCCGGACCTAGCACCATCTGATTACCATTTATTTCGCTCCATGCAGAATTATCTTGATGGCGTAATAATGAATTCCCCAAGCGGCTGCAAAACGGTGTTGCGCCAGTTTTTTGATCAGAAATCCCAGAATTTCTATAAAGACGGGATTATGGTTTTACCCGAAAGATGGCAAAAGGTTATCAATAACAATGGAAAATATTTTATGAAATAAGTTGCTTTGTTATATGAAAAAAATGTTGAATGTTGTAATGTTGAAACATAATTCTCATTTTCGGAAGATACTTTTCCACCAACCCAATATAATGTAGTAATGTCACACGCTTTCATCTATCTTTCATCTATACAATTCATTATAATAAATACTTAAAAAATAATGATTATTAAATGAAAATACATACAAAATTGTCGGTCTCAATGTTGAAATGCAGTATGAATACTGACTCCACCCTAAGCATAAGTCAATTCAATAATGACAGATGTATATTTCTGTATGCTCAAACACAGGAGCATAGTTAAAAACGTTTTCTAGGGATGTGTGAAGAGTGTGTCAACTTCTACCTAGGCGAAGTTAACCTTCTTTTTACTTGATTATGGTTTTTTTTGCATTTCACAATTAAGTCAATTGAATTTTTCTATAAAAACAGATGAAAATTCAAATAACAAAATGCGATAAGTATGCTAAAGAGTGAATTCAATTGGCAAAAATTAAAAAATTTATTTATCATAATCGGAAAATTAAAGCAAATGAAAATGAGAACAGAATTAAGAAAATTAAATAAATAAATAGATAAAAATTATTTAAACAAAATTACTAAATCCACGATGAATATCTAGTCCAACAAATGACTAGAACCTGAAGAGGATTTGATTGAAGAATATCCTCCAACACCAACATTATCATCATCGGACGACTTCAACTCATTATCATCACAAGAAATACTTTGCAGTTAATTCAATTGGCAAAAATTAAAAAATGTATTTATCATAATCGGAAAATTAAAGTAAATGAAAATGAAAACAGAATTAAGAAAATTAAATAAATAAATAGATAAAAATTACTTAATCGACAATGAATATCATCTAGTCCAACAAATGACTAGAACCTAAAGAGGATGTGCTAGAAGAATATCCTCAGAAACTCAAAATATGGATGACGGACTTCTACTCATTATCATCACAAGTTTTCCGTGAATAAACAATAACAATATTTCAATTGGCAAAAATCAATAAAAAAACAAACAACCTTCATCAAACTCAGAAATCAAAGAAACTTAAAAATCAAGAAAATTAAATAAATAAAAAAAAAGAGAGTCCAAAAATAAATAAATCCATAAATAAATTTTCAATAAAAAAATACACTTTTTATAACAAAAAAAGAAAAATAATATTTTCTGGTGAGGTCCCACAGTTGAGGAAACTACACAAAAATAACATACAACTTAACTTAGAGAACAAAGAAATTTATTTAAAAAAAATAATAATAATAAATGATTAGTAGACATTTTTGGTTCTCGAATATTCTACAATATTCTCTATGATAGCCGAAATTCACAGTATTGTGTTGGTGGACAAGTAACTTCCGGAAATTTGAATTGCTAAATTTAAAAAGCGACAATTCTGTAAGTGTAACTCATGTCATCGCTAAGGATCTTGGTATCCACCATTCGACAGTTTTAGACGATTTAAAAAAGGCGGGCTATGCAAAAAAAAAAGCTGGATTTTTGGGTACCCACACAATTTGACAGAAAAAAATCCTATTGATCGCATTTCAATTTGCGAAATGTTACTGAAACGGAATGATTTGCAATTGCCTTTTCTATCCAAATTGATAACTGGCGCGGATAGCATACGACAATAATGTGGGAAAAAGGTCATTGTGTTAACAAGATGAGCCTGCCCAATCCATTGCAAAGCCGGCGCTAACTACGAGGAAGTTGTTGCTGTGCATTTGGTGGGATTGCAAAGGTCCTGTGCATTATGAGTTGCTCCCACCTGGGCAAACGATAATTTCGAAACTCTATTGTCAACAACTAACAAAACTAAATGCAGCATTGAAGGAATTGGTGAACAGAAAAGGCATAGACAACGCTGGGCCACACATATCTTTGATGACTCAGCAAAAATTGAGGGAACTCGGCTGGGAAGTGTTAATGCGCCCACCATATAGTCTGGACCTAGCATCATCTATTTCGCTCCATGCACAATTATCTTGATGGCGTAACAATGAATTCCCTAAATGACTGCAAAACGGTTTTGCACCAGTTTTTTGATCAGAAATCCCAGAATTTCTACAACAACGGGATTATGGTTTCACCTTTCTGGTAAAACCAAAAGGGCAAATGGCAAAAGGTTATCAATAAGATAGGAATGACCATCCCAATCGCCAGACCTTAATCCCATGGAACACATATATTGGAATATTAAAGAAAAGAATTGATGGTGAGCTTAAGACCACAAACAAGGACCAAATATTTTATAGAAAGAAAAGTGTCCTTGTTTTTTTGTTTGACTATTTCAAAACGAAATCAATTCAACTAATTTTTATGTGTCAATTATACAATATTTATGTAATAAATTGTATATAACATTAGGAAAATATACAATACATAATAAATTTAGTATATAAAACTCAACAAAAATTAAATTGTATTGTAATATCAGAAAAAACCAACCAAACTGAGAAACGGAAGAGAAAAGAAAGCGCACATTGTTAAATAAGAGCAACGATTTGATTTTTTTTTTTTTTGTTTGTTTGTTATAAAAATATTTATACAGATCTGTGTAATAGATCATAGCTCATAATTAACACAATAATAGGCTTTTGCTTTAATACCTTTGACGATGTGAAATCTGTCCGAAAGTTTCTATTCTATTTCAAAAATGCAATAAGACCAATGGAGATCGACAAGCTTTCCAGTTAAAATACTGATCAAGATCATATCATTATACATAGTATATTTTATCATAATATACACACATACATACACATGAAAAAATTCCAAATGCCAAATATTTTGATATTAAGAAGTTTAGATTTGGTCAGTTGGTTAAACAATGGAAGCAATAGAATTGCTTTCTAGGTACAATAGTATTGTATGTAAACATTGAACTAGTCAGTTACTACACATCATTTATCTCTCATGAAATGTATAAAAGTATTCGCATAATATTTTCTCTTTGTGTTTCTTATTTCAGTTTAGCAGTTTTTGCAAAAATAAAAAAAAAATAAAAATAAAAAAGAAAATGAAACTGATAAAATGTTGATAAAATTTGTTTTCTTTTACATATACACAATTTAAATCTAACAAATGGCAAACTGAATTTCAAGAATTTCTTTCAAGACTCCCACATTCAATCCGATCACTTTATCTGCTGGGAGTCACTAATGTATGTACGAGTATTTGTATGGCATCAGATATCAGTTAGTCTTTGGAATCACACTTTTACATGGTAGTTGCGAGTAATAGTTCTGATTTCAATCATATAAAAACAATTTGAAATGTACTTGTATTTGTGTGTGAAGTGTTCAATCAATAAATAAAAGAAGACATTTGACTTTTTACTTTAAATAGTAGTTCACTTATGACAAATTTATGCTTGGCTGGGCAAGAATAATCTGATTATTGAATATAACAAACTTTGTGGCAATCAGTTGATGTTGCTGTGGCATCGTAGTCCTCCAATCGATTGGTTTTTCCATCAGAGACTGATGTGATATGTGATAGTACATACATATATAGTTTATATTATGTATTCTCAGGAGAGGCACCACAGTGGTTATGGAATGTATCTTATGATGGCGTCCTAAATTTGGATATGCCCAACAACGGAAAGGTTCTACCCTATGTCGATGATTTGGTGATTGTGGTATGGCCCAAGTTCATCGATGAGCTTAGGTTTGTTTGTAACGATGCTGTTAGGAGAGTTGGTTATTGACTGAGCCGAAACGATCTCCGCTTTGCCGAACATAAAACGGAAGCTCTACTGGTCAGCGTAACTGTGGGTGACCTCGAGATTTGGTCACAACCGTCTTTGAGATATGAGGGAGTTGAGTTGGACGCAACGATGACTGTTGGCTAATGTCGTAACCTCTATACTAGCCTATACTGCGCCGATCTGGGTAGACTAGCCTCTTGGCTAGTAGGATAAATTCATACATGTGATGCATTTCGGACGGTATCCGGCGATGCAATCCTGGCAATGGCGAGTATGATACCGGTTGACATAGTTGTGGCAGAGATGAATCGACTATACGTCTGTAAGAGGACCACAAGCAATGCTAATAGACGAGTTGGAAGATCTCTCAATATAACATATATAAGTATAGCAAAGTACTTTAACAATTTGTCGTCGGGTTAAGCTTCCCATTAGAAATTCGGTTGGCAAAAATTTATTGTAAATATATTTTATTGATATTGAGCTGAGCACAAAATAATGTAAAATTTATAAAGTAAATGAAATTAGTCATTGGCAAGTACTAAGCAAAATAATAATTATAATTATAATTCAAAAATTCAACTAACAAAAAACAAAAAAAAAAAAAAATTCGTAAAAACAAAAAATAGGAAACTTTTCTATCAAAAAAAAAAAAAAAAGATATGAAAATTCAAATAACAATATACTTTAAAGATGCTTATGAGCGAATTCAATTGGCAAAAATTAAAAAATTTATTCAACATAATCGGAAAATTAAATTAAATGAAAATGAAAACAGAATTAAGAAAATTAAATAAATAAATAGATAAAAATTACTAAATCGACAATGAATATCATCTAGTCCAACAAATGACTAGAACCTAAAGAGGATGTGCTAGAAGAATATCCTCAGAAACTCAAATTATGGATGACGGACTTCTACTCATCATCATCACAAGTTTTCCTTGAAACTTATTTTCTTATTAGATTGTATACACTCAATAATGATTAAGATCCCATTAAAAAATCAAGAAAATTAAATAAATAAAAAGAAATAAAATGACAAAAATAAATTACCAAATCCATATATTTTTAATAACAAATACAAATAAAAATAAAATAACCATAATCAAATCAATAGCCAGAGATCAAGACAATTTTCAATAAAAAAATACACTTTTTATTACAAACAAAAAAAAAAATAACATTTTCTGGTGAGATCCAACAGTCGAGGAAACTACACAAAAATAACATGTAACTTAACTTGCAGATCAAAAGAATTTATTAAACAAAAAAAAAAAAAAATTATAAATGATTGGTAGGCATTTTTGGTTCTCGAATATTCTTTCTATATGATAGCCGAAATTCATAGTTAGGGTCTTCACTCTAACGTTTATTTGGCGTTTATTTAGTGTAAACAGTGTAAAGTATACGATATATAAACTAACTCCATACAAAAAATAAAAATATACGCTATGCCGTATATATAATCGACGATTGAGGAGGGTAAACCTCGTATACTGTGGCCTGCCAACTTAGTGAATTTTTAGAGAATGGACAGGTCTGCCAAATCAAGGGTATTTTCAAGGGTATCTTCTAAATAATGGTAAATAACGTGAATGGAGATATTTATTTTCTTATATGACATCTTACCATCGTTGTCAGCAAACAATGCCAAGTATAAAAGTATAAAGTTATTTATAGCATATTTTGTACTTATTTCAATTAATTTCTTTTTTTTCGTTTGTTCTTGGCATTTTAAATTGTTTGTTTACATTTCTAGATACGAAAACAGCTGATTCACACTGATACACAGGAAAATGAAAACAGTGCGCTCACACAATTGTGTGTCAAATAAACATTATGTGTATTGTAACGAAAGAGTGAAGACCCTAAATATTCTATTTGATTGGATTAAGCCATATACCATGTACATAAGTATATATTTTATTGTATTTAGACCCAAGTTCTTCTGACTCAGTCATTTCGGTCATGTTTAAATTGTACTTTCTAATTGTCGATTCATCCAGAATTTATGGTTCTGTCAATTTGTCATCAATTTCAATCTATGTACTTTTATATTGCCATCGCAAATCAATAATTACTTTTACTATTATTATTATTGCCATTATTTTGTCAGAGGTTAATGCGCTGGGCTGACATCCCAAGAGTCGCGGATTTTTTTCTAATCTCCTCCTTTCCTTCTTTTTAACTTTCCCCTCCTGAGCAGAATGGTGTTTGTTTGTAAGTGTTAAGTTTAAGAATGCAGTAATATCTGGCTGCTGGAGAGATAAAGAGAGGGGAGACACAGAGAAATGTATGTACACACATACATATGTAAGTAAGTATGTATATTATTGTACAATAGTTAAAAAGAAAGGAATTGAACGAAAGATTGAGAGACTTATGAAAAAGATAGTTTACGATGGACGGAAGCGGATGGTCAGAGAGATACAAAGAAAACAATGCAGGCATGTTCTTCTCTATAAGACGAAGAAGAACAGAAGTACGAAGATGACAACAAGAAAGAAATTAAAATATGAAAGGAATGAAAGGGGAAAAAATGAATTAAAAATTAAAGCTAAAGAAAAATAACATTGATAACAAAGAATAGAAACCCGCTCAATTTGTCTTAACGGTATTCGCCAACAATGAGGACAATAACAACAAAAATGCGAGATAAATACGAAAAAAGCTAGAAGAAACAAAACAAAACAAAACAAAAATATTTTCAAACGCTCAACAGAACGCGAACGAAAACGTTAAAAACCACTTTGTTTCTTATAAGAAATATGTATACACGAACGAGTAAGTACATAAAATCTGAAGAAAAAAAACGGGGAAGAGAAAGAAGAAAGCTAAACAAACAACAAATACAGCTAACGTCGATGATGATGATGATGATGATGATGATGATGATGACGTTTCTTCTCTTTCCTTTCCTCTTGTCTTTCTTTTGTTACACAAATGCATTTTTTGGCACCGTTACTAAACGCACATAAGCTTTCCTCTCCCAATCTCCCTCTCCCTCTTGAACATATGTATTCACTATCTGTGTGTGTGTGTGTGTGTGAGTGAGTGCAACTGAGTGAATGAGTGGTGAAGCAAGTGCAGTTGTATGCGAAGAGTACCGTTCCTTCTTAGGTTTTTTTTTCATTTTTTTGTTTGTTTTGTTTCTTCGTATGAGTGAGTGAATTGAAATTTAGTGAGATGAGAGAGTATGAGAATATGACAAGAGAATAATGAATGAGCAAGCAGAGTGAACACTGCACACTGCACACTGAACATATTAAAATACTAAAAAATGAATGAATGAAGCACAGTGCAACGATATCATTGAAATAAATACAAAAATCAAAATCCATAATATGGTTGTGTATAATAAATCATCTTTTTATATTGTATATCCCTAAATTCAATCTCAATCTATGCAGAGATTATCAAGGAATCTCACTGCCTCTCACTCACTAAATGAGCAAAACTAAGCTCCCATTCGATGGGGCGATTACAATGCATAGAGATTCAATTTGTTAGGTGACCATCGATCGATAGATCTCCGATCGTCATTTAATAATATTGTAATAAGAAACAAATCACATTCTTCAGGGTGATTATTAAAAAAAATTATTACACTTGTACTGCTACTGCGCAACCCGACGTCCATTATTTATTTTATTATTGAAAAACAATCATCCCTCCCACAATTTTATAAATTTTACGCTACATTTTGGGTTTAATGCCTAGAAGCCTAGATGCCTAGATGCCTAGATGTTGATGAAGACAACTCAGAGTGGTATAACACTTACTAATATTTAATGTTCTATGCCTCTTGTAAGTGTGTAAGTTTTATTTTTCAATAATAAAATAAATAATGGACGTCGGGTTGCGCAGTAGCAGTACAAGTGTAATAATTTTTTTTAATAATCACCCTGAAGAATGTGATTTGTTTCTTATTACAATATTATTAAATGACGATCGGAGATCTATCGATCGATGGTCACCTAACAAATTGAATCTCTATGCATTGTAATCGCCCCATCGAATGGGAGCTTAGTTTTGCTCATTTAGTGAGTGAGAGGCAGTGAGATTCCTTGATAATCTCTGCATAGATTGAGATTGAATTTAGGGATATACAATATAAAAAGATGATTTATTATACACAACCATATTATGGATTTTGATTTTTGTATTTATTTCAATGATATCGTTGCACTGTGCTTCATTCATTCATTTTTTAGTATTTTAATATGTTCAGTGTGCAGTGTGCAGTGTTCACTCTGCTTGCTCATTCATTATTCTCTTGTCATATTCTCATACTCTCTCATCTCACTAAATTTCAATTCACTCACTCATACGAAGAAACAAAACAAACAAAAAAATGAAAAAAAAACCTAAGAAGGAACGGTACTCTTCGCATACAACTGCACTTGCTTCACCACTCATTCACTCAGTTGCACTCACTCACACACACACACACACACAGATAGTGAATACATATGTTCAAGAGGGAGAGGGAGATTGGGAGAGGAAAGCTTATGTGCGTTTAGTAACGGTGCCAAAAAATGCATTTGTGTAACAAAAGAAAGACAAGAGGAAAGGAAAGAGAAGAAACGTCATCATCATCATCATCATCATCATCATCATCATCGACGTTAGCTGTATTTGTTGTTTGTTTAGCTTTCTTCTTTCTCTTCCCCGTTTTTTTTCTTCAGATTTTATGTACTTACTCGTTCGTGTATACATATTTCTTATAAGAAACAAAGTGGTTTTTAACGTTTTCGTTCGCGTTCTGTTGAGCGTTTGAAAATATTTTTGTTTTGTTTTGTTTTGTTTCTTCTAGCTTTTTTCGTATTTATCTCGCATTTTTGTTGTTATTGTCCTCATTGTTGGCGAATACCGTTAAGACAAATTGAGCGGGTTTCTATTCTTTGTTATCAATGTTATTTTTCTTTAGCTTTAATTTTTAATTCATTTTTTCCCCTTTCATTCCTTTCATATTTTAATTTCTTTCTTGTTGTCATCTTCGTACTTCTGTTCTTCTTCGTCTTATAGAGAAGAACATGCCTGCATTGTTTTCTTTGTATCTCTCTGACCATCCGCTTCCGTCCATCGTAAACTATCTTTTTCATAAGTCTCTCAATCTTTCGTTCAATTCCTTTCTTTTTAACTATTGTACAATAATATACATACTTACTTACATATGTATGTGTGTACATACATTTCTCTGTGTCTCCCCTCTCTTTATCTCTCCAGCAGCCAGATATTACTGCATTCTTAAACTTAACACTTACAAACAAACACCATTCTGCTCAGGAGGGGAAAGTTAAAAAGAAGGAAAGGAGGAGATTAGAAAAAAATCCGCGACTCTTGGGATGTCAGCCCAGCGCATTAACCTCTGACAAAATAATGGCAATAATAATAATAGTAAAAGTAATTATTGATTTGCGATGGCAATATAAAAGTACATAGATTGAAATTGATGACAAATTGACAGAATCATAAATTCTGGATGAATCGACAATTAGAAAGTACAAATTAAACATGACCGAAATGACTGAGTCAGAAGAACTTGGGTCTAAATACAATAAAATATATACTTATGTACATGGTATATGGCTTAATCAAATCAAATAGAATATTTAGGGTCTTCACTCTTTCGTTACAATACACATAATGTTTATTTGACACACAATTGTGTGAGCGCACTGTTTTCATTTTCCTGTGTATCAGTGTGAATCAGCTGTTTTCGTATCTAGAAATGTAAACAAACAATTTAAAATGCCAAGAACAAACGAAAAAAAAGAAATTAATTGAAATAAGTGCAAAATATGCTATAAATAACTTTTTATACTTGGCATTGTTTGCTGACAACGATGGTAAGATGTCATATAAGAAAATAAATATCTCCATTCACGTTATTTACCATTATTTAGAAGATACCCTTGAAAATTCCCTTGATTTGGCAGACCTGTCCATTCTCTAAAAATTCACTAAGTTGGCAGGCCGCAGTATACGAGGTTTACCCTACTCAATCGTCGATTATATATACGGCATAGCGTATATTTTTATTTTTTGTATGGAGTTAGTTTATATATCGTATACTTTACACTGTTTACACTAAATAAACGCCAAATAAACGTTGGAGTGAAGACCCTAACTTTGAATTTCGGCTATGATATAGAAAGAATATTCGAGAACCAAAAATGCCTACCAATCATTTATTATTATTTTTTTTTTTTTGTTTAATAAATTCTTTTGATCTGCAAGTGAAGTTGCATGTTATTTTTGTGTAGTTTCCTCGACTGTTGGATCTCACCAGAAAATGTTATTTTTTTGTTTTGTTTGTAATAAAAAGTGTATTTTTTTATTGAAAATTGTTTTGATCTCTGGCTATTGATTTGATTATGATTATTTTATTTTTATTTGTATTTGTTATTAAAAATATGTGGATTGGGTAATTTATTTTTGTCATTTTATTTCTTTTTATTGATTTTATTTTCTTGATTTTT
>JBAMAW010001012.1:0-32364 GCA_037043295.1 Amiota minor
TGTCCTCTCCTTCCCGAGCTTTGGAACCATTATGATAACCGATTTCTTCCATTGCTTTGGAAAGTATCCAATTCGAAGGATAGCATTGAAAATACACAGGAGAAATATTACTGCGTTTGGAAGTTCTGTTATCAGCTGCAGCTACCAATACGACACTTAACTCATTAACATATTTGTCGATATCACTTTCAGAGTTGATCGTAGGTGCAATTTCTATGTGAGAACTAATATATTTTTAATATTACTGGCAATTAATATCGTCGAGGACAATATACAGCAGATATCGTCAGATTATCATGACGCATTTGCATCCGAACCGAAGTTGCTTGTAGATAATTAGTTGAGTATGGCTCTAGAGTCTGTTGTTTAATACGCTTTCTTAAATCGTAATACTGCATGCACGACTATGAGCCTTTCCATCCGGATGATTAGTTGTATAAACTAAGTAGTCTGGTATAAAGAAGTGCTTTTTGCTACTCAAATGAGTCTCACAGACTAACATCTCATCTAGAATACATTGTTGTCTTCTAGATACTTCATCAGCTCTAGTTTGTGCTGTGAAATGCCATTTGCGTTCCAGTGAGTTATTTTTATATGAGCCATTATGGAGAATTTAACTAATCCAAAATATTCATTTGAATTGAAAATTGAATCATCTCATGAAAAGAGTTTTGCATCATTAAGATTGATTGATTCAGAGTCTTTAATAAATTCACCAGCATAGTTTGACTAGAACTTTGTAGTTGCAATACTGGCTCATTACACGCATTTTGAGTTACGATAGTTTAGACATTTGAGCCTTAGGCTTCACACCCATTTTTGCACTTTCTTGTTGAGAGCGTAAACCTAGTGCACTGGCTTAAGTCACAATTAAAGTTAGAGGAATGTTAGGTAGTGGACACATATCTGTCGTTGATTCTGTATGGACAGGCACTCGCCTGAAACGAGCAGAGTTGTTTTGAGACTGCACACGGTTCTTGAGTTTCTTATATACAGGACGGCCTGTATAATTGCATGTATGATTGCCCCCACAGTACTGCACTTTTTAAGATCAGGACTGTCGCGGCTAAGTTTCCAGGTTGCGGTTTCGTGCAAGTCTCCGCAAGATACGCATACTGAACGAAGGGTGCAATAAGATTTTGTGTGGCCAAATTCCTGGCAATTTGTGCATTACATAGGGTTTTATCTGTGGTCCATTTATTTCATAAGTACAAGTGCTGTGTGCTCATCTTGATTGAGGGACATTCGCGTTTGGAAATCGAGCGCAAGGGCCAAGAGTTCATGCACTTTATTTCTGAATGGAGCAGTAGTGTTGGTGTTAGTGTGGCGGTGGGTAAGACTGTGACAATATTGCTCTAGGACTAATAGTCACAAAGTCGGCGTCCTTTCGTCAGACTCGATACTGGCAGCCTTCGGTATATAAGTGAGGTGAAATACCTTGGTATAACTGTCGGTGAGAGAATGAATTTCATTCCTCAGATTGCTTGTCTAAGAGACTGGTTGTTTGGTGTGGTTGGTAAAGTGCACCGTATTTTGCGGAGTGAGTGGGGTCTCAGTAGGCGTGCTGTTCGTACCATTTATGGAGGTGTCTTTGTCTCATGTGCAGCATATGGATCTTCGGTGTGGTACAAAACGGCATCGTCTGCTGTAGGCAGGAAGAAAGTGTTATCATGCCAGAGGGTCCTGATATTGGGATGTTTTCCGATATGTCGCACTGTCTCGACCGAGGCTTTGCACATTTTGCTTGGTGTGGTTCCTCTTGGTCTGGACGTCAGGCGAAGAGCCATTAACTTCAATATCAGGAGAGGATTACCATTGCTCCATGATGAAAGGTTATAAGGGATGGATGTGGAGAGCTTAGGTCGTAGTATGAGAAAGAGAATGTTGAATGAGTGTGTCCTATCTGACTGGTAAATCAGATGGGACAGTTCTGAGTAGGGTCGGGTAACATATAGATTCATTCGGGATGTCACATTTGTTGGCGGTCGACCGAACCTTGGTTTTAACCTTTGGCTCGGATTCCTGTTCACTGGTCATGGTTCGCTTAATGCTTTTTTGCATTCAAGGGGCCTAAATGGCATTGCGGAATGCCCTTGTGGCTCGACCTTGTGACAGTGGGGACATATGCTCGCCTGATCTCGGTCATATAAATGCTGCCAAATTGGAGGAAGAGGCAGGAATAGACCTCGCTCCCAACAGTGAGGAAGCTGAGGAAGTTCGAATTGGTAGTACCTCGTGTAGGAAGTCTGACCAGAAGCTTTTTTCTGGTACCACGGGTGGTCAGGAGCCCACGGAACTTGTTTCCGTCCTATCCAGTGGGTACAGGCACCTTGTGTGAGTACCAAGGTGGCTGTGGTTTAATACCCAAATGCGGGTAGAGTAATTACTCGACGTGGAGTTGTGTTATACAACTGGGTGTTGTGACCCATAGAGCAGCAGAGGTTTAAGATGGGCCTCGCTCCCCACCAAGGAGGGGTCATATTTACCAAAATAGATATGACTAGAATTTGGTACCTGCGGATATATATCGAAGGGGACATGGATTGACGTTTATCAATCCATGTGCTTGGCACCGTGTTCTTAAGTCTTCCTAGACAGGTGAGCACGTCAAACAAATGGTACTTCATTGTGCACATCTTGCGTAAAATACCGTTCAAATTGCATTTTTATTTATTTTTGTTTGTCATAATCCGCTCATTGGTGTAAGAAGGAAGGGCTTCACAAATTAACTGATTGCCGTTTTATTATATAAATATATAAAATACAAACAAAATAAAATTCATTAAAAGTGATATTATGCAAAAAAAAAAGTAATATATGAATCGGAATGAATCGGAATTTGATAAAATCCGCTGGGCATATCCAGACTGGAGAAATGTTTGCCACCACACAATATTAATTTGGTCCAAAAAAATGGAAGCGGATATTTATCCACGATAGTCTGCACACAAGCGATCAGTGCCATCTTTCGTTTTTACTTGCAATATTGGACTGGCGAATTATGAACTACTCGGATGTAACTGCTAGTAATATTTCCTGAATTTTATTCCTTCTCATCTGCGCCAAGCCGATATGGTCGCCTTTTGCCATTTTTTTTTTTTTTGTTTGGATCTCTCAAACGAATTTCTAAGTCGCATGTCGTTATACGACTCTTGGGAATTCCATATACGTATAAATCTTTCGGAATACTGCTTAAATATTTCTTTAAGCCTACCCTTATCATTTATAATATATAAGAAACCCACCCGTCTCTGACCCGCTGGAGGAATTTTTTTCAAGTTATTCCCCTACTCACAGTCAGTTGTGGTCAGAGACGGAAGGGATACTTCGTCTAGTAACAGTTTGCTCCTATTCCATAAATCCTGTACTGGTCCTTTCCATAAACGAGATTCCTTCGACAACCGAGGATGAAGTAACCGATGAAATCATAAAATTGAAACCATAAATATCGCCGGAGCATCTGGCGAAAAAAATTAAGCATCTACCAAATGTCATGAATGCAAATGCTAAAATATTTTTCAATTCATTGGAAATCAACAGAGATTATAATGTTGAATAAGCCAGGCAAATCAGCGAACGAAGTTACGTCCTATCGACCGATTTCCTTCCTCCCCATGCTATCAAAATTGGCTGAAAAGTTATTAATTAAAAGAATCAACATTATAATTGATAATGAAAAAATTATACCTTCTCACCAATTTGGGTTCCGTTCGAAAGAGTCAACAATAGACCAAGTCCATTGGATAACTCGTGTTATTGAAAATGCATTTGAAGAGAAAAACGCCTGTAGTGCGGTGTTCCTCGACGTCTCAAAGGCGTTCGATAAAGTGTGACATGCTGGGCTACAAAAGAAAATCAATGCGCTTCTACCAAATCAGTACTCTTGCATATTAAGTTCGTACTTTTCCGACCATTACTTTCGAGTAAAACAAGAAAAGTATTATTCACAACTCAAAGTGATAAAGGCTTGGGTTTACGTGTGATTTGTCATGCAACTAAAACTGCGCCACAGCCTCATTTGCCGATGACACAGCTATTCTCTCAATCGAAAAGACTGAGTTGGAATCTACCTCAAAGTTAAAGAACGCTTTAAACGAAATAAATGACTGGACGATAAAGTGGCATATTAAGTTAAACGAAACGAAGTATGTGCATATTAACTTCACGTATAATAAAGTGCGATATCTTCCACTTTATATTACGGGATACAAATTCCGTATTCAAATACCACAAAATATTTAAGCATGTCCTTAAAAGCTAAGCTCAGGTGGAGCGCACACGTTAAAAAAAGAGAGAAGAATTGGAACTAAAATATAGAAATATGTATTGGACAGTCTTCGTTAACCATTCGCAATAAGATACTCCTTTACAAGCAGATTTTAAAATCTGTGTGGACTTACGGTGCTCAGATATGGGGTTGTTGCAGCTTAAGCAATGCGCATCAAATCCAAAGGTTCCAAAATAAAGTGCTGATAGTGCCCCTTGGTACATTCGCAGTTCTGCTCTCGAAAGTGATCTCGCAATCGATTCGGTTGCGGCCGCTATTAAAAAAGTAGCTAACTCCCACAAAGAGAGACTGATCAACCATATAAATGATGAAGCCTCTACCCTGTGGGTAAGAAGGCTTAAACGCAAAAAGCCAGAAGATCTAATCCAATAAAAACTTAATATAGTATTGTCTACAATTCAATACTAGGTACAGCATTTTTTATTTGTATTATGAAAAATTCACTGCAAATTGCTCGTTAGTTCCTATAGTAGTGTATCTAGTCGCAATGAAAAAAGAAAAAAAAAAACAAAAATGGTCTTTTCAAGCCAAACCGACACACTTTAAATGTGCTACATCATCGAAACGGTCTTTATTATTGCATGTACGATGGCCACACTGCATATTAGAAATCGAAAAAATAATTTAAGAAAAAAAAAAAAAGTTACAAGCCCTTAGTTGCTTCAGCTTTAATATTGTATTTTAGAGTTAAGTTTTCTATTATGCAATAAATAAATAATTTTTTTGTGAAATATAAAATTAAGATCTCCAAAGTATTTTAAATGTTGTCTGTGGTATTTTCCGAGTCTACCATGAGCAAAAAAAAAAAGAATTTATAAGTGGTACCAAACTCTTCACAGATTGACATTGCTGATTGACATTGCTGATTGACATTAACGACGATCCAGAATTGCTAAAAAAGGGTAATGACGAAACAAGGGTACATGCTTATGATGACGAAAAAATATGTAATGCAGATCCTGTGTTCCATTTTTTTGGAGCAGGCAAAAATCGACGCTGGGCCAAAACACGTACAAGTAAAATAGCTGTCAAAAATAAACTAAAAAATGGCCGACTTTGGTAGCATAAGTGAGGGACATGAGTACTAATATAACGCCACAAAAAATCAAAAATCGAATATACGTAGCCCGCGTAAATTCATAATTATATAAACAGATCTCGTATACGGTTTTTTGTTGAAGAGTATACATATATCTATTTTCTGAGTACTTTTTCTCCATTTGGTAACGCTTTATAAAACCATTCTGAATTGAAATGTTGGCTCTTCCTTTTATTTTGTCTCCAGATCCTTGGACACTATATTAAAATGGGCCGTCTGTATTTTGATAGGGTTCACTTCCAGTTTTAACGATTTCAACTCTCAACTCCTCAGGCATTGGTATTGGCCAAGTAGCAAAATCGAACGTTGGTGAGCTCTATCCATTTTCCTTTGACGCAGGTGTTGAGTGCTATTTAATAAAAGAAAAGATATCAGTTAAGTTAGCTGGTAAAAGGTGTAACAATTCGGTTATTCTGAAAGGATTTGGTGAAAAGGTTGTGCGATGTTATTTACAAATTCTGGCCACTGTGCGGATTTCTAATTTCAATTTGGAGATTATATTTCATGTGGTGATGAATAATAATATGAAATATGATGTTATGGTAAGTTGCAAAATTTTGAGTCTTGGTTTTGGCGTCATTGGATAGCTATAAATTTAACAATGTGAGCATAAGGAAATCTTTGATAACGGTAATCTGAGTGAAAATGATAAGGGTAGGCTTAAAGAAATATTTAATCAGTATTCCGAAATATTTATACTTATATGGAATTCCGAATAGTCGCATAGCAACATGTAAATTAGAAATGCGTTTGAGAGATCCCAAAAAAAGGCAAAATGCGACCGTATTCTTGATCAGCTCGACGAGACGAATTGATTAAGCCATTTCCGTCTGTCCGTGTGTCCGTCTGTATGTATGCAAACTAGTACTAGTGTACCTCCCATACAAGCACACATTTAAATTCATGGTTTTATTATAAAACTTTTTTTTCCTATCTAACTGAAACTTGGACACTATTAGTTTCCAAGATAGGTGCAGGAAATTTATCGGAACTAGCTGAATCGGCCCACTAGGGGGGTTCTTTCCATACAAACACCCACTTAAATTCATGTTTTTATTAGAAAAACTTTTTTGTTTGTTGAAGTATCGAACTGAATCTTGCATACTATTAGTTTCTAATCAGTGCCCAAGAAATGTGTCAATTTCAAGACCCTAGAGTTGTTGGATCGTTACGGGTATTGGTTGTTTTTAGAGGTTCACAACTTTAAGTTGGCAAAACTGCTTTATTTGAAAACTGATTAAAAAGCTAATAGTTGCTTTTTATTTAGTTTGGTTTGGCATTTCATTATGGATAGACTTACACCAGAGCAACGCTTTCGAATTGTTGAAATTTTGTATCAGAATCTGTTCGACAAATTTATTGTGCACTTCGTCCATTTTATGGTAATCATAATCGTCCATCAGAGCGGCTAATTCTGAACGATGGATCGTTTTCGCACTACGTTTACTCTTAATGTTAATGTGCATCCCATAAGATGCCGAACAGGGCGCACCGAACCAGCTGTACCCACTGTACTGCAAATCATTGAAGAGGACCAAAATCAATCAATTCGTCGCCGTTCTCAGCAAATGGTGTTGTGTCCGTCCACTTTATGGAAGAATTTATGAAATAATCTTGGCTTGTAAGTTTTTAAGATTCAACTTGTGCAGGAATTAAGGCCAAACAGCCATCGTATGCGTTGCCAATTCAGCTCAAGCACAAATAGAAAAATTTTTTCAACGATAAAGCTCAGTTTTGGTTGAATGAGTTCGTAAATAAACAAAATTGTCGCATTTGGAGTTGAGATAGTCCCCAAGCTTTTGTCAAAACACCATTACATCCACAGAAAATTACTGTTTGGTGACCTTTATGGTCCATATGTCTTTAAAAAGTATGATGGCCAGAATGTTACTGTCAACGGTGAACGATACAGAAGTATTTTCTTCCCTCCATTAGCTGGCTTTAATCTTTCTGACGTGTGATTCCAACAGGACGAAGCCACATGCCACACAGCGCACGCTACAATTGATTTACTCAAAAAAACTGTTGATGAACAAATAATTTCAGGTAATGGTCCCATTAGTTGGTCATCAAGATGTAAAGTCATTTGCCTGCGCTGATAAACCAGAGACAATTGAACACCTGGAAATCGAAAAGTTATTGATGAAAAATGGCCGCAAATGCTGCAAAGTGTGAAAATTTGACTACTAGATTGCGCCTTATACGCGCCCAGCTTTGGCGGCAACATGGCCGAAAGCATATTTAAACATTAATGTCATAAAATTATCTTCCAATAAAATATATTTAAAATATTTTTTTTGCTTTATCCTAATTTGAAGTTGTGTAACTCCAAAAAAAAAAAAAAAAAACATCATTTCATTCATATCTAAGCCAAGTTGGTCGTTTGCTCCGAATAAAGAAAAGGTTCCTTTGCTTATCTTTATATATAAAATTGGAGTGTATGAAATTTTGTTACTCTTTTTCTCCTAAACGGCTAAACCAATTTTTATAATTTTTTATTTTCTTTTACTTATATAGGATCTGGCAAGGAGACTCGCAGCGGATATTCCTACATGGCAACGCTGTAGTGTAATCACTACCCATTGAGCGAGAGTGATTGGTGATCGTTCGGTGTGAGTTAATCGCTCACGTACGCTCATCGTAGTCGGCATAATTCAAAGTGGCCCAGAGAACAAATTGTATTAGTTTCTAGTATATAATGCATAATTATAAATAAGTTGAAATGCACATTATAGCATTGAAGGAAATGAAGTGAATTGATACATTATAAATAAGTTGAAATAGATTTACATACATTGAAGTAAATAAAGTGAATTGAACCAATATATTGTAACAAAGTGAAATACTACATTTGGGGACTCAACCGGGATCGACAACAATAACACAGTGAACATTACAACTATTAATGACCAATAAATGTTATTGTTGTGTGTTTTGTATAAGGCATATATAAGTACATCGACAAGCGATATAACGGCGACTTGGTGAAGCGATGAGTGTTTGATGAGTGAGAATAAGAAGAGACAAAGAGCGGTTCGGTTGAAGCGAAAGTTAGAAGGTAAAATAAGAAGAGTAATTAATTATTAATTTTGTAAAAAGGAACTTGAACAGAGGTAGAAAGAGAAAAGAATACGAACATTGTTCAGGAGGGCATGGTAAGGTTTAAGCCATCAAGATTATTCACCTCATCTGGACTAGAGTTGAATGAAATATGTTATTCCACGGTAAATATTAGAGGTCTTGTAGATACTGGAGCGGATTTATGTTTAATGCGACGAAATGTGTTTTTGAAACTTGGGAATCTACCTTTGACGGGGTCAGGAAGAAGTCTGACTGGCATAGGGGAAAGCAAGATAGTCACGTTGGGTTGTTTCAAGATAAAAGTAAAGACAGATGGGATCTCTATTCAGATAGAGTTTCATGTAATTTAAGACGAGCATATGGGTTTTTTATGCCATTGCTGGCATTCGATCAGTGAAGACGTGTTTCTTTCTTCCGCTCCTAAGCTCAGCGTGCGAAAAATTTTTTTTTATTACTTATTTCTCTTGATTGCAATTCCTTGTTGATTTAATTTTTAATTCCCTTTTCTATGAGAATCGTTGCATCAGTAAAGTAAAATTTAAAATATAGAAAGTAATCAATAGGAAACCTATAAAAAAATCGTTAAGATGAGCTCTGCTCATCAAAAAAAACAGTTCAACAACAAAGACGACAAGAAATGCATATTTCTCGTTTGTCTCTTCCTGTCCCAAAAACAAAAATGAATCCTCATTTTCAACCACCATGTCGCATGAGCACAGCGCAAGTTCTTGTATCAGCAACTACAACACAAAGCACTGCTTGTACATCAACAGCTTCAATAGTAGCATCAACAACAACAGTTTTCTCAACAACTGCTTCGATCGCGTCATCGTATGCAGTTACCGCAATAACAACTAATACCAAAACTCATATCCACAACAACAACAATGATTCGATCGCCCCTTTGCTCAACGCTGCGACAGTTATGCCTACACCAATAATTAACACAGAAGTACAAAACTCAAATAATAAAACTGGATCTGAACAGTTAGCTTCAAATAAAAGAAACAGAAAAACGCAATCCCCAGCCATACCGACTGAACAATCACCAAACATTAACAAAAATCCCAAACCAAACAGAGCGTCACCTACCGTATCTTCAAAACCTAATAAACCTTACAAAAAAAAAAAAAAAAAAACAGACCACACTTAACTACTGGCTTGGCAAGCCATCTTCCAATTATTTTGGCATCTTAGATATCGGCGATGAAAATTTAGAAGAAGAGAAGGATGCTCTGTAGATCATAACTACAATACATACTTAAAACATTGCCAATAATGAATTTCGTATCCAATCGGCAGAGCCCCTACATTATAAAAAAATCATTGAATTGCTAAAAACCAAAGATACGAAATATTACACTTTCAAGCCCAAAGATGAACGAGGTTTTAAAGTTATGTTGAGACATCTTCATCAATCAACATACACCGACGACATAAAACGCGAACTGAAGATATTAGGCCACGAAGTTATAAATATACATAATATCCAACAAAGAACAACCAATAAACCACTCCTTTTGTTCTCAATTGAACTTAAAAGTAGCTCAACCAATAAAAATATTTATAATGTTACGACATTACTACAAACCAAAATTAAATTTGAGGCCCCCCACAACAAGAGGATGATAGTGCAATGCACCAACTGCTAAAAATACGGGCACACCCGAAACTATTGTACCAGGGATCCAGTATGCGTCAAATGTGCTGGTAAGCACAAAACAATCGACTGCTGTATGGAGTCAACTACTAAAATAAAATGTGCTCTATGTGGTGGAGCTCATACAGCCAACTACAAGGGTTGTGAAATATACAAAACCCTTAAAATCCAACGGTTTCCTGCCCTTCGACCCAAAATATTGACGGATCTCACAAAAGTTCAGCAAATGCCCATAACGTCCAGTAAAGTGGAGAATGGTATAAGCTACGCGCAAATTACAGCTGCGACTTCCCAACCCCAGCCAATCAACCGACCAACCCAAAAATCTAAACTCATCTCTACTGAGAATCCGACCATAAAGTAATTCCTCCCATCAAAATAACAATAACATTATGCCAAATGACGATTCTGCTGAACTTAAAATCATGATGAAGCAATTGATTCAACAGGTGACTAACATGATGAATATAATCACCATCCTGATAACCAAACTTGACAAACAAAATGGACAATAAATTAAGAATTATTGCTTGGAATGCGAATGGTTTGCACAAACATATCCTTGAACTCCAACTATTTCTAAATGACAATATGATTGACGTAGCTCTAATCTCTGAAACCCATTGCACAAGTAATCACTTCTTGAGCATTCCCGGATATAAAATATATAAAACAAATCACCCGGATGGTTCAGGACATGGTGGCACGGCTATCATTGTTAAAAACAATACTCAACACGTTGAACTAGAAAATTATCAACACGCTCACATTCAGTCGACCAAATTGCTATTAGAAGACAAATATGGACCTTTCACAATAGCAGCGATTTATTGCCCACCTAGACACTCAATCTCAACAGCTCAATTTAAGGACTACTTTAAAGAGCTTGGCCCAAGGTTCATCGTAGCAGGTGATTACAACGCGAAACATGTAAACTGGGGTTCAAGGCTGACAAACACCAAAGGAAAAACTTGCTAAGTGCAATTCATACGATTGGGGGGATGCACTTGAGTACAGGTGAACCCACATATTGGCCAACAGATCGGACGAAAATACCGGATTTAATAGACTTCTGAGTATTAAAAAACATGAATATAACACATTTCAAAATTGACTCCCGACTTGAACTTTCTTCCGATCATTCACCAATACAAGTTGAATATAGTTGCGCAATAAAAAAAGATCAACCCGCGTGCAAAATGTATAATTTCAGAACTGACTGGGAGGCGTACAGAGAATTTATTGACAATAGCCTCACAATAAATGTACCTCTTAGAGAACCTGACGATATTGAAAAGTCAGTGATATACTTGAATGACATTATAAACGAAGCAGCTAATAGAGCAACGCCTGATCTTAATCCAAAAGAGGACAACTATATTTTCCCCCGCTCAATAAAAATTCAAGTCGCGAACAAAAACAAACTGCGTAAGATCTGGCAAAGGACGAGAGATCCAAAAGACAAAGCTAAAATTAACAAAGCAATCAAAGATTTGAAAAACAGTCTAAGGAATTTTAAAAATGAACAATTTGTAAATTATACAAAAACATTATCGCCGACATCTGACACTAACTACTCATTATGGAAGGCTGCTAAGCACTTCACAAATCGTACCTTCCACCAGCCGCCACTTTTAAAATCGGATGGGACATAGGCTAGAACCAACTATGACAAAGCTTCACTACTGGCAGACTATTATGAAAGGGCTTTTACTCCTATCCAATCTAATAGTAACACCAATTTGTACAACAGGACTCCATCTCCACAATACTGTACAAAAATGATTTCAACCAATGAAGTTAGGCACTGTATTGAAAAGCGCACTAGTCAGAGAAAAACGCCAGGTTATGACCAAATAACTGGAAAGTTACTCAAAGAGCTCCCTGCGAAGGCAATGGTATTATTAGGAACCTGTTCAATGCGATATTAAGACTAATGCACTACCCATCTTTATGGAAGGTTGCTGAAATAATAGCCATACCCAAACTGGGCAAAGATCCAACCAAGGCGTCATTGTACAGACCAATCAGCCTATTGCCCTTACTTTCTAAAGTATTTGAATGTCCCCTACTTGACCGAATACAACCAATACTAGACGTGAACAGAATCATACCTGACCACCAATTCGGGTTTAGACAAAGTCACTCCACAATTCAGCAAGTCCACAGAGGAACTCACAAAATCTTAAATGACCTTGATGAAAAAAAGTTCTGTGTTGGAGTTTTTCTGGACATAGGAAAAGCCTTCGACAAAGTCTGGCACGATGGCCTACTTAGTAAAATTAGGACCGTATTTCCAACTGATCTGTTTGAAATCATTAAAAGCTACCTTGTCTCTCGCTATTTCTACGTAAAATGTAAGGATGAATCTTCTAAGCTAAGACAGATAAGAGCAGGAGTCTCTCAAGGAAGCGTGCTTGGTCCTATGTTGTATACTTTATACACATCAGACATCCCAACTCCAGGAGATAACTCGTCAATGGTGGCTACCTTCGCTGACGATACAGTACTAATGTACTCCCATAAAAATTTAGTTGTAGCAACAACTAAGCTGCAGAATATTCTTGACGAAGCTTGCACGAAGCATCGCAAAAAAAAAAATTGGGTTTCGAAGCGATACTAGGCTGAACAATTTTAGACAGTGTGGATATGCAAGTGTCTAAACCTGGAAACAAGTTATTGAGTAGGGCAAATGAGAATGCTTAAGTTATGCTTAATGAGTTTAGAACAAGCTGTTATTGAGATATCTCATTTAACGCAGTCGCAAGCGAGTGTGGTCCGAAGTTTGATAAGAAACTTCAAGCCGAAACGAAATAGCGATGCATAAGTAGAAACGAAGATTTTATTAACTGATGAAAGACCAGTGTATCAATCTAGACGTTTAGCGTATTGCGATAAGCAGGTCGTGGGTGATCAGACTCAAGAATAGTTAAGGGAAAAAATCATAGAGCCAAGTACTTTAGAGTATTCATCACCGGTAGTGGTAGTTTAGCTACGGCAAGAAGCGGTTGTGCTGCGATTAGCGAAAACTAAATTAAAAAATTATAAGAGATAATTCTCCAGTGGCTCATATGGATAGTGTCATCGAGAAATTGCAAGCGGCGACTGGTTTTACTACACTAGACCTAACCAATGGCTACTTTAATGTGCCAGTGGAAGCAGATTCACAGAAATATACATTATTTGTGACGACGAGAGGACAATATGAGTTTAAGTATGTACCATTTGGCTTCTCTAATTCACCAGCAGTATTTACTCGGTTCATAGTGGCAGTATTGAGAGAGTTAATTAATGACCATTATACAGTTTCGTACCTGTCACGATTTTATACACGCCTTTTGAAGCACCACAGTTGAAAATTTTAAGCATTTCCGTACACCAATCGACTGCAAATTTTTTTACAATTAAGGGTTCATGCAAAATCGAATGTATTGAAGTGAAACTAATGTGCAAGGATGCCTCTATCTCACGATATGTTACATGACGATTTTGCATTATCAGTTCATGCACTACATCGCTGTTTTTTAGCACAACACCCGATTTTGAACGACGGAATTCGACGGTAACCGAACATCGACCACGATTGAATTCACAATACCATACGGTGGTTTTTGATGATGCTTTATTGCCATACAAAGAACTGAATTCATCGACATATTCTTGTTGAGATAATCCACTTCGAATGTTATGTAAAATTATCCATCGAAAACCATCTCTTGAAATTTCCATTTTTTGACTAAATTGATTTTCTTAACTCACTGTAAACGAAACAATACTATTTGCACGTCAAAATGTTGTGAGCACTTTTATGCTAAAAAATATCAAACTATATTATGGTGTTGCCTGATTTTAGCTATTGACATTAGTGTTGCCAAATCCCTACATATAAATAGTACCCCTCGTATCGATTAAGAATTGTTTGAGATTGTTACCGCTAACATGATCCACGGTTCATGCGGTGCTCTAAATATAATGGCGCCGTGCATGGACAATTGAAGATGTAAGAAACGTTTCACGAAAGAGTGTATAAATGATACCATAACTGATATCGATGATTCTCCATTGTATCGTCATATAGATTCAGGAAATGGTGGCCAATCATATCAATTACATATGCCAATCAGTACAAAAGTTGAAACTGACAATCGCTGGGTTCTGTCCAAAATCTACAAAGCACATATAAACATTGAAATCTGCAGTTCGGTGAAATCAATAAAATATATTGGCAAATATGTGCATAAGGGAAGAGATACGGCTGTGTTTGCAGTCCAAAACGTAAATGATAAGGACCAGATAACACGTTATCAAATGGGACAATACATTAGCAGCAATGAATCAACTTGCCGCATTTTCAGTTTCCCATAACCGAAAGAGACCCAGCTGTTATACATTCGGCTGCACGTATTGAAAATGGACAGCGTGTTTATTTCAATGAGCATTATCTGCCCCAAAAACTACACTAACTGCGTTTTTCGAACTTTGCAACCGAACGGATATTTTCGGTACATTCGCAATGCATACTGATGTGCCACGATTTTTCACGTGGAACAAACGGTCAAAAAAATGGTACCCACGAAAGCGAAGCCTTCCACACCAAGGATACACCGGCAAATTAAGGGAAAATACAGCAATGCGTTTTTCGAATTGCATTTGTAAGAGGCAAAGTTGGAGAAAATGAGGTGGTTACTTCACCCTCGCAATAAGCTGCCGTAACATGGTGTTCACATACAAATCTATTTTAGCGCCCTGTCAGAGATACGGTATGCAACTGTATGACCCCGCAGCAAAGTCGAATCTTGACCGATTAAGAGTCTTTATCTCTGGCGCTCCTTGGTATATGCAAACAAGTGATATTAAAAGAAATCTGGGCATTCAAAAGAGAGGTGATCTTATCCAGGCTCAATCAACGGCATATATCAACCGATTATCTGCTTACCCAAATTATTTGGGCAGAAGGCTTCTATCAGGCATAAGAAGAAGAAGACAAAATAATTGCATCCCACTGATTTGAGAACTAGAACAATCTTTTAAAATCTCATCTCTTATATTGTAATTACAGTAACAAGATAACCTGTACATTTTGTATCATATCTTTATTTGTATTTAATTAAAATAATTTACTACAATTATATTACTCACTAGATGTGTTGTCCAGTTTTCGCTCCTGTTAATTAATGTTTTATCTTAAGTTGCTTTGGTAACAATATACCAAATAAAAACCAAATGGAAAAAACAAAAAGGCATTTGTTAGAACATGACAACCATTGGGATCTCACACTTGCAGATGATGTACTAAGTGCCTCTCCTCATTAAATTCGCCAATTATTCGCCATATTGTTGAAGACATGTTTCCCGTCGCAAGTTTCTGTTCTTTTGGACAAATAAAAATATTCCATGAGCGAAGACAAGCTGCATCGCATTCGGACTGCTGATAATGATCAAAATAACGATTTTCCCCCGAAAATATACAACAAGGCGTTACTGAAAATTGAGGATATTTGCATTCACAATGCGAATTCACCACTCACTCATTTCGGTATATCATCGCCTACCCACAATTGGAGCACAACAATGCGGATTCTTTTTTTTTTTTTTTTGACGCACCAGGTGTCACTGGCAAAACATTCCTCATTTCGCTGATACTTGCCCGCATTCGATCACAAAATCATATTGCATTGACAATTGTTTGATCAGGCATTGCAGCTACTTTGCTTCATGGAGGAAAGATTGCACACTCAGCACTCAAATTGCCATTGAACGTTCATACGAATCCAAATGCACTATGCAACATAAAAAAGCAAGCCACAATGGCAAAAATTTTGAATGAATCAAAATTATTAGCTGGGATGAATGTCCTGTGGCCCACAAGTATTCACTTGAAGCTTTCGATCGCACAATGAAAGATCTCAACAATAATATCAGACTTTTCGGTCATTCCACGAGCTACATATACGAACGAAATCAATGCATGTTGAAGCAATCACATCTATGACAAAATGTGTGTATATTGCGACTTATCCCATGCTTCATCACATGCAGTTAATCTAACAATAACAAACACTCAAACATTTAATTGCGACATCAACAACCCAATACTAGAACAAGCAAGCTGCATAGTAGCAGCATCAGCAGCGAACAGCGAAAATGGGGAATCATCTGAAACGGTTACGGCATCAACCAATAAAAAAATAAAATATATAATAATAATAATAAAAAAAAAAGCAATTAAAAAGACAACTGTATCACCAGCAGGTAGTCAAAAACAGCGCATGCAAAACGGAAACCTGGAAAATACAGCGGCAGTGTAGACAGGCATTGACCGCTTTCTACAAATCCACAATAAACGTAAACTAAGTCCGCAAATAAATAATAATGCATAGAAAACGCTTTTGGAAAGTAATAGGTTAAAACTACTTTCTGAAAAGGATGATCTTACTAAAAACGATGATAAAAACTCATCAAAACCTAAACCTACAAAACCACATCCAATATATGTTCGTGAAGAAAGCTCGAATAGGCTTGTAGATGATATCTAAAGAATAGTCGGCAACAATAACTTTCATATTGTAACTATTACCAAGGGCAATATTAAAGAAACTAATATCCAAATTTATACGGAAGCAAACTTCAGATCTGTAACCAGTTACCTTAGGGAGACTAAAAGAAACGATTATACCTATCATCGCAAAAGCAGTAAAGGGCTGGTAGTTGTAATTAAAGGCATTGAACCTTCTGTTGATTGTAGATATATTAAGAGTGCTCTGGAAGAAAAAGAGTTTGAGGTCAAAGTAGTGATTAATATGTTTGATAAAAATAAAATCCCACAGCCATTGTACAAAATTGAGTTGGCCCCAAAGTTGCAGCACTTAAAGAAAAATAAGTGCATCCCATTTACAACATTAAATATTTACTTCACCGTAGGGTAACTGTGGAGGAGCCTCACAAAGGAGTAAATCCTGTGCAAATTGTCAGGAATTTGGCCACACAAAATCTTATTGCACCCTTCGTTCAGTATGCGTATCATGCGGAGACTTGCACGGAACCGCAACCTGGAAACTTAGTCGCGACAGTCATGATCTTAAAAATTGCAATACTGTGGGGGCAATCATACATGCAATTATAAATGCTGTATATAAGAAACTCAAGAACCGTGTGCAGTCGCAAAACAATTCTGCCCGTTTCAGGCGAGAGCCTGTCCGTACAGAATCAACGACAGATATGTGTCCACTACCTAACATTCCTTTAACTTTAATTGTGACTTAAACCAGTGCACTAGGTTTAGGCTCACAACAAGAAAGTGCAAAAATGGTTGTGAAGCATACGTCTCAAACATAATGGACCCATTTCACAAACTATTTGATTTTATTACAGAGCCTGAATCAATCAGTCTTAATGATAGAACTCTTTTCACGAGATTTCACAGCACAAATTAGTGAATTCCTGTTTCGTTGACGGTCACGAAACGACGTGAAAACTCCGCCCGATTGCGTTTAAACAGCGCCAAACACACCAGAGACGAATCACCGAACGATATTGCTATTTTTACATATTTGTAAAACTGACCTACACGCTCGCTTCCAAAGGCTATCAAAACAAATCTAATGAAGGGAATTGAATGAAACTTTACAGTAGGCTACTAAAAGGATGTACTGCATGATGGTAATACTCCTTTGTAATAGCAGCGCCATCGGGCGGTGAGGCTAAGTACTTGTTTGTTGATCCTCGTAACAGAAAACGAAAAGATAGTGTCCAGTATGAAATAGGGGTATTAGCTGCGATTAAGAGAACCCAATACGGAACTAGGATGAAATTAAGGCCAAAGTTTTTCGGACCGCACAAGGTTGTAAAAAACTTAAACCGCGATAGATATAAAGTTGTGAAGTTGGTCGAAAATGAAGGTCCAAAGAACACAATAATGGTTACTGACTTCATGAAAGAATGGAATATTGGGTGGCCAATTTTAGGTCAGGAGGGCCGAATGTAGGAAATATGTTCAGGAGCGATCACTCCATCCCTGAGCGAACGTGAAGGAGATGGATATTGCCAGCTTTTTTTGAAAGTAGAGATCGAGCGAGTAGGTGAAGAACAGCGAGTCGAGAAGGTTGATTGTTTTACCCGATCCTAGAATAAATCTATATATCTAATTCGTTAAAATAAGCCAACATATTTCATTAAACCACATATCTACTTATTTTAATTTATTTAAGCATGCCGTGAATATAACTAGAGCTTTTTTCTAGCACAGTAAAGGGCGGTATCTTAGCATTTGGTGTGACTGGAGATACCGGGTCATCATCTGATTGATCACTAATTGGTTCATTATTAGGTTTCACTGTCCATGATAGTTTGGAGCGGTTGAAAATAATTGGTATAACCGGTAGTATTGGTAGTAATTTTGTTTATTCGTTGCGTCTTAGTAGAGCTTAACTAATGGTCTTGCAGTTTTGTATGTGTCGTTGTTTGTACTATGCTTCGTTGTTTTTTGTTGATGTTTTGTGTTTGTTCTGTAGATTTGTCTGGTGATTGGGTTTTTCGGATTCTTTTGTTAGCGTTTAACCGTTCGGAAATATTTTTATTGCTTGGCATGTTTGTTTCGATAATTGCTTTGGCATTTAATAACTGCATACAATGACGCGGTCAGAGGAGTTGCTGCTGTTGTTGATGCTGCTTTAGCTGTTGATGTTGGTGATTTGCTTTGGGTTGAAATGTTTGTTGTTGTCGAAATAATTGCTGCTGCTGTTTTTACGTGCAAAAATCAAAAAGTCTTTTATATACACTGAAAAAACAATGTAAGAATGATTTTGATTTAAAGTAGCACACTCTATTTATGCTAAATCAAATAACTAAGATCTTATATGTGCGAAATCCTCTTTTTTCTCTTTCATTATAATTACAATTTAAAACAAACCACAATTTCTTTAAATGCTTCTCAATGAGTAATAAGTCGTACGGCAAACAACAATAAAATCTACGTTATTGCGAAAGTGTTAAGACAAAATGTAGAAAAGAATCGAAATAGAAAAAATGTTTACTTGTTTGTGTGTATTATAGCTGCGTGCAATATACGTACACAAAATGCTCATGCTATGCCTAAAAGTTTTACAAAAACAAATGAGCATGATGAGTATAGGGCTTGGCCATCTCTGGTCTATATATTGCCCAAATATTTGCATAATAACTGTATACTGGTTAATTCTGATTGGATACTCATACTTTATGCGAAGCATTGCATATAGTGCGTTCTCTGTATGTAAACATTGCAGGCATGAAATATATAATTTGTAATGAGCTAGAGAGAGATAGAAAGTATGTTTGAGTCCGTCGCACTTACTGAAATCTCTATTGACTTTCTGTCATTAAACTGCTGATTATTGTATTATCAATTGCAACAGCGTTGACAGCATATAAGTAAAATAAAGCACAATGCAGGTAATATTAATTCTATTACAAACTCAAAATTCAATAATACTACAACATAAATTAAAACTATTGTTATAGATAACATTAGAAGAAAGAAAGGTCAGAAATACTGCATATCAACAGGCCTATAGAGCGAGAAGGCGCCAAAATTTATTGCATGGAATGCTTGCACAACAACAACAGTCACAACGAAACGAAATTTTAATACAAACTTTTCAAACCCACAGTCGCAAGCCCTATCGAAATTTTTATTTGACATTTTCCATTTAAATATGAGCAATTTTCCACAAACCCCAAAAACTAATAATTCCACTACTATATATGCAGTTTTTCATAGATTTTTAAATACAGTTGAGTCGAAAATTTATATTTCTTAATTTAGTTACCATAAGCCAGTACTAACCATTGTTAATTAATACATTTACAAATACAACTCAAATAAAATAAAACAAACTAAACCCGCGTATTCCATTCTATTTATCCAATACTGAAAGTTTAGATACTTTAAATTGACAAGAAATATACTGAACGCATAACTACTTGCAACTTACAAAATTCTTCAAGTACTATAGGTTTACACATCTCCCGTGTGGTCCGACTGACATTGGTCTTTTTTTTTTCCTTTCTTTTTTTTTTTAATGTAGTGAAGAAATTGCAATAACAGTGACAATAATAATATAATAACAATAATAAACATTTATACTAACAACAATTTAAAATTACAGAAATAATTATAATTTAATAGCAATAATACCCATTAATAACAAAAATAATAATTATAATACAATAACAGTAATAAAAATTATTAGTAACTTTAATATAATAACAATAATAACCATTAAGAACTGAAGTATGTATATCAATAATAATAATATAATGAAAATATTGTCCTTCTGTCTGTCCGGCTGTGTGTCTGCGTGTATGCAAACTAGTCCCTGAGATTTTGAGCTAAAACTGAAATTGTGCAAGAAGCTTTCTTTGTCGGACTCAGCCGAATCGGACCTCTAGAGGGGTACCCCCATACAAACAGCACATCCAGATTCATGTGTTTATTAGAAAAACTTTTTTGTTTCTGAACTTTCGATTTGAAATTTTTAAACTAGAATTGTCTGAGCCTTATCCACCAACCATATAAATTTCAAGACCCTCGTTGGAACATATGAAACTTAAACTGTGCATGAACGCATTGAAAATGAACCCAATTGTATTCATTGCAGAAGTCTTTTTATTTTTTTATCTTTGAACGTCCATATCTCAAAAACCAAGCGAGAATCAACAACTTTTATTTGGAATTTTTGTCTTATTTTGTCAAGTTCTACAAGAATAGGAATAGGTGAACATGCATATTAGAGATGAGTTTCATAACAATCATATTTCCCACTTCTGAGTGTACTCAGAATATGTACTTTGTAGATATATAGTATAACCGATATGCATCACAGTAGTAAAATGCATACGCAAAATGAAAGGACCAACTTGTTCACATACACACTCTAAATGATTATTAGTAATATTCAGATTCGAGGAGAGTTGGAAGATCTCTGCAAGAAAAGTATTTGCTCCGAAAAAATTAATTTAAAAAATTCTTGTGAATGTTTCTTTTTTTGTGGCATTCATCTTTCACAGTGTGCGGTCGCAACTGCGCACTGTTTCTTCCCGTTATCTATAGGTCCTTGCGCACTTTTACAGTTGTGTATCGTCACTTTCATTTGAGCTGCTACTATATTTGCTCATTTACACTAATAATAAGCAGATTAGCAATATCTGGTGGCTCTTAATGGACGTCCAGGCGGTCCCTGCCCCCGCCAATATGCCTTCACAAACGCATGCAACTGTGCTTAAATTAAGCGGTTGATTCATTCCGGAAACCGCTTTGCCAATTCAACAAGGTAAGTGGCAGATTGGCTCTCCCAATAAAAGTAGAAAATTACCAACAAAATCTCCATCCTCATCAATTCATATTTCAAATTTACGTCCAAACTCACCACTTAATAACCGTTTCTCTCCTTTGAGTGATGAGTCGGACGAAGAGGGCGATGATCATTAATAGTGCCTCTGAAACTTGTTCTGTCAAAGAAAAATCTATTCCAATTACAAAACAGTAACAAAATAAAAATGATAATAAAAGCAATGAATCCCCAAAACCAAAGCCACCGCCAATATTTGTGACTGGCATTACGAAAATAGATGGACTTCGGTCTGTTTTAGACATGGTCACTGAGTCTGACAGCTGTGTAACTAAGGCTATGAAAAACAAGTAAATTAAAATCCTCCCAAATAGAGCCGCCACACCAACACAATGACGTTCCACAATGCCATAGATGCCAGGAATACTCGCACACCAAACGTTTTTGTCGTAAGAAGTTCAAGTGTGTAAAATGTGATGAAGATCGCCCATCTACTTCTTGCGTAAAACCACGAGATGAACCGGCGAAACATGCTCTATGTGGTGAGTCATATACAGCCAATTACAAAGGCTGCAATGTTTACAAAAACGCGATTGCGAAAAAAACCACAACTTCACGACCGATACATACTAATATGCGCCATCATCATGTTGAAAAATCAATCTCCCCACCTATGTCATCCGGTCGCCCATTTGCAGATGTGTTCAAAAACCCACAGCTGGCCCATCATAGTCAAAGATTTCAAACACAAGATAGAAACCAGTTTCCTCAACAGCAAGTTGTGAAGCAGAGGCTTGAACTAAATCTACAGCGAGGCACTCAAAACAATCGGTATAAACTTATGCAATAACTTCGTCAAACCATGCATAAAAAGCAATGCCATCAATTCTCACCCCTAGACAGCGAATTTCAATAGAGTTTGTCATTAACTCAAACTGAGAGGGTTGGTGTTTTGGAATCGAGATTGGAAAATTTGACCATCAGCTTCAACAATATGATAGAGACGCAATCCAAAACATTGGAATTGCTCACCACCATGATGGGAAAAAATGTTTAATTTAAACATCAACATAGCCATCTGGAACGCAGATGGAGTACTACAACGCAGAAATGAACTAAACCTTTTCTTAACCTCCAATGTAATTGACATCATGCTCATTGCTGAGACCCATTTCTGCTGCCGCACTTATCTAAAACTTCAAGGTTATGAAATATATGCTGCCAATTACCCAGATGATAACCGTATGAGGGGAGGAACTGCAGTTATTATACGCACTGCCATCAAGCATCATTCTATTGACCCGATCCGCACTAAATCGTTGCAAAGTGCTGGAGTCAAAATCTTCACCAGTTCTGGAGAAATAATCATTGCATCAATCTACTGCCCACCAGGCCTTCAATTAGACGAGAAGGCTTTCAACGACTACTTTGAAGTTCTTGGACAGAAATTCCTGGTTGGTGGCGACTGGAACGCCACGCATCGCCTGTGGGAATCCAGGCTCACCACCCCAAGAGGTAGACAGCTTTTTGAGTGTATTGTTAAAAGCAACAGAGAAGTATTGGCTACTGGATCACCTACTCTATATTCATTCGATAATCTTCGAGTTCCGGGTGCTGTTGATTTCGCTAGTTTTAATGGTATACCTCCAAGTGGGTTGTCTTACAAGGAAACGGCTGATCTCAGTTCTGACCACATACCGCTACTTGTCAACTTATGTAGTTCACCCGAGCTCTATAATACAAATAAGCGTTTGCTGCCAAGACACGCCAATATAGCTGAATTCAAATCCTGGCTTGAAAACCGCCTGAATCCAAACGTTTATTTAAGATCCCCCAAGAATATTGACGATGCAGTGGAGATTTTCTCCAGCAATATTCTAGAAGCCGCAGCATTCGCTTTCAGAAATCAACCACATTACCCTTACAAACCACCCCAGGCCCTTTTAAAACCTGAGGTCCTAGAGTTGGTGAAGTTCTAACGCAGTTAACGTGGCCGATACATGCGCAGTCGCAATGAAAGTGATAAGATTGCTTAGAGAAAAGCAGCTTGTGAAATCAAACAGATACTTGCGAACATCAAACCTGACTTCTTCAACAATCTGCTATTTAAGGCTCACCCCAACAAAAAGACGGAATTCACCAAATGTGTCAAACAGCAACCTCATAGACACGTCCCGGTAAGAGATTCATCTAACAATTGGTGTCGTTCCGACAGCGAAAAAGCAGAAGCATTTGCAGATGAACTTGAGAATCGCTTCACACCATTGTCTCTTACTGATGACGCAGATAACAATGAAACAACCATAGCCTTATCGAGAATGGTTCCTGATTTCAGCGCCATAAAACATATCACGCCTAGTAAGGTAAAAACCATTATTAAAAATATGAAAATGCAGAAGTGTCCTGGACATGATAAGATCGATACTAAAGTGATCAAAGCCCTCCCCATCAAAGGAGTGTTAGTTTTGGTATTGATATTCAATGCCATGTTGCGTTTCTGCCATTTTCCATCCAAATGGAAACGAGCAGCAATCGTGATGATATCCAAGCCTGGAAAGTCTCAGAACCTGATTGGATTCTATAGACCGATAAGCCTGCTTCCGTCCTTCTCAAAGATATTTGAAAGATTATTTTTGAGAAGAATTCTGGAAATTCGGGCTGTCCGGGCTGCCAACCCAAACCATCAATTTGGTTTCAAGCCTCTGCATGGTACACCGGAGCAACTGCATTGTGTTGTTCAACATATACTCTCTGCATTTGAAAACAAACATTACTGCTCGGCTGTATTCTTGGATGTCAAACAAGCCTTTGATGGGGTATGGATTGACGGTTTACTCTACAAAGTGAAACAACCTCCCAAGTAAGCAACATCTCCTACTCCAGAGCTTTTTATCAGAAAGAACGTTTTTCGTCTAGATGCGCGATGTTAACTCATCAACTCAGAAAAATTAAGGCAGTGTCCTGACCCCAGTCCTGTATTCATTATATACTTCGGATATGCCTGTGTCAGACGACGAGAATATGTTGTTGGCAACGTTTGCAGATGACACGGCCATTCTAACAAATGACGGCTCCCCCAAAGTGTCGGCTGATAAGACTCAATCATACTTGCGAAGATTCCATTGTTGGGCCAAACTTTGGAACATTGGCATTAATGCAGAAAAATCAAAACATTTACATTAAGGCGCGATGCTTGTCCAGCTATAACATACGATTTAAGTGTCATACCACAGGTGGTAACTTGGCTTAATTCTTGTTAAACGCATCTCACTTGGCGCGCCCATGTAAGTAGTGTCGCTGCCTGTCACTATCAGAAGTTGCACACACTAGATTGGCTTTTGTGCGGTAATGGCATGTTGCCTTTAAATAACAAACTGGTGATTTATAGGCAAGTGGTGGCCCCTGCCTGTCGTTATGGCATATAGATATGGGGTTCAACTGCTAATTATAATATTCAAAGGATTCAAGCCTGTCAAAACAAAGCTCTTCGTCGCATATCTGGAGCTCCGTTGTACATGAGAAACTCGAATCTGCACCGAGATTTGAAGACTTCAACTGTGCTAGATGAAATAAATTTTCACAGCAGTAGATATAACGCAAAACTGCATCGCCATCCAAACCCACTGGTAGCTTCCCATTGCATCAATTCATCACACAGACGCCTGAAAAAACTTCATCCTAACGATCTCCTCACAAGGAGAGCATGAAAACCAACCAACATTAAATTCTATTCCTACCTCAAACGTCTATAACGAGCTCATCATTGTCCACTAAATGACACCAATGCTAGAAGCCGGATTCTTCTGTTAACGTTTATCTATTATGCACTTTTATTGTCAAACAAAAAGAAAAAAACAAAAAAAAAATAATATTCATACTTTTTGCATGTATACGAAATATACGCACAAAATTTTATACACATACCAGGACAACCCGCGGCCATCAGAATCGACCACATTCTCGAAAAAAAGTTCGTTTTTTTTAAGTGCTAAAAACTTCTCTGTATACAATGTTCTTTAGGAAAACTCTACTATCACGTGATAAATGACCTTGATCTGATGTCTCAGAAATATGAAATCGCATTCCATTGATTGATTGAACTCTACTGGCGGCAACATACAATACAATTGTCCATGACTAAACACAGGCTGTCTCAACAAAATTCCAACTTTTGAAACGTTTCACCTTGGGATTTATTTATAGTCATCGCAAAAGCTGGAATGACTGAAAATTGAGTTCTTGGAAAATTGAACGGTAAAAGAGTTCCCGAATAAGTCAAATGAATGCGGCGTTAAAATTCGAATATTACGCGTTACACTGGTTTCACCCCAAATAATTTGTCTCTATTCTCTTCTCTCAGCTATCTCTCAATTAATTTCATAACTTAAAGAGGACACATTGATATTTCGTCGATTATAATCAGTGACGCAGAATTGCACCGTTACCAAATTATGAAAAAAAAAAATAAAAATTATTATGTCGCAAAAATTTTCGCAAACCAGACTCAGTAAATGTCAATAATTTACACAAAACATTTAAACCTTTGCTAGAATAAAAACAAAAAAAAAAAAAAAACTAATGGCTTACGAAACTCGTAGACGACGCGATCATGCCCATACAAAGACTCACACATACGTCTTAACTTATATCTGCTTGGACTATTTCTTTCATTCTTCTCTTCTTCCCCGTTGCAAATCCACACAGGCACACGATGCTTGCCCATGCACATACTCACACCAACACCTTAACTTATGGCAGCTTTGACAATTTTTTTCATTCCCTTGCACAACCACAAAGGTACACGATGCTTGCCCATACACATACTAACACTTACACCTCAACTTATGTCAGCTTTGGCTATTTCATTCTTGCATTCTTTTATCTTCCTGTCCAAAATATTATGTATAGTAGATACATCTCTACTATTTATGCAACGATAATATTATATAACAACAACAATAACACGCCTTCGCACAATCAATGAGCTTACAGCAATAGACCAGAAGTGAGAGGCATTCTACTGCATTCACAACATCAACGGCTGTGTGATATTGTTGTTGCTTTGTATAAGGCTTCAGGTATAGTTGACAATATTTTAAATGCTTCTTCCTTAGACCTAGCAACAATCGAGACATCATCTATGTAAACAATTGCAAAAGTGGATACCAATTCCCCCAAGAATCGGTGGATTTTCCGCAGTAAAATTGAAGAGTTATGGCTAGGAACACATACTGGCTCTCAGGTGTAACGAAAGCAGTTCGTTCTATTGAATCGGAATGAATCGGAATTTGATAAAATCCGCTGGGCATATCCAGACTGGAGAAATATTTGCCACCACACAATCTTAATTTGGTCAAAAAAAATGGAAGCGGATATTTATCCACGATAGTCTACACACAAGCGATCAGTGCCGTATTTCGTTTTTACTTACAATATTGGACTGGCGAATTATGAACTACTCGGATGTAACTGCTAGTAATATTTCCTGAATTTTATTCCTTCTCATCTGCGCCAAGCCGATATGGTCGCCTATTGCCATTTTTTTTTTTTTTTTGGATCTCTCAAACGAATTTCTAAGTCACATATCGTTATACGACTCTTGGGAATTCCATATACGTATAAATCTTTCGGAATACTGCTTAAATATTTCTTTAAGCCTACCCTTATCATTTTCACTCATGTTACCGTTATCAATGAGTTCCATATGCTCACATTAGTCTAATCAGATACAACATTCATTACTTCAGTTTTATAAATGCAAAATTTATAGCTCTCTGATGTGAAGCAGAAACCAATATGCATAATTTCACGATTTATCATAACATCATATTTCAAATTATTATTCATCATCACATGAAATATAATCTCCAAAATGAGATATCTGTACAGTGTCCAGAATTTGTAAATTACATCGAACAACCATTTCACCAATTCCTTTCAGAATAACCAAATTGTTATACCTTTTACCAGCTAACCTGTTCAACCACAGGTTTGCCATGACTTTGATTCACTTTCGGTATATGCAGTTGAGATTCTGATTTCCTTTTGCGGCATTCCTTTAAGTTGTGTCCTATATTACCACAGTAATGACGATAGGTGCTTGCGTCTTCAACCTCTTTTTTCCGGACCCATCACGTAGTCTACATGCAGTTCGCTTAGCAAAATCATACAGCCCGCAATTGTTGGTTTAAATCATTTCTAGTTTTTAATTTCGATGTGTAAAGAAAGCGCTGCAGTCTAGTGTCCATTTGCGATGTACAATGTGTGTTAACGGAACCGAAGCCGCTATTTCTTCGTTGCTCATTGTCTTCCACTTCGTTAGTAGTGACGTCACCATCCGACATATACCAAAAAACCGAAAAACACTGACTTTCATTTGGTCGTCTTTTAAGAATATTCATCAAAACTATCGGCTGGCGTCTCTACACCTTCATACTGCTACACAAATAATTCCTTAAACTGTGACCAAGTCACACCGGTATAACGAATCTGAGAGAGCCACTGTGAAGCACTTTCCACTGAGCACTTGCTGAGTGCAAACACTAACGCACTGCCCTCAGATGAATGATCTATCAATATCATGTCTGCCGTTTTGCATCACGCAGCTCAGCTGATCAAATGTTAGCAACGACATAAATTTTACACATGATGATATTGAAGCCGGTGTCTATATTGCCTTTATTAGCTCCGTAAATGTTCTGTTCTGAAATTCCATTAAAGCCTGATATGCGTCACCAGAATGCTTCTTTGGTGGTGTCGATCTCATTTCTGATGTCGGAGAGGGTTAAAATCCTAGCTCGTTCGTCTGGATATTTCGTGCGTCGCAATGTTCTTATTACTTTACTATACAGTTTTGAACTGAATACTCTTTTTTTGTATTCATAATTCCCTGCTTGTGCTTATCAATCCTTTCTTATCTCTTTCTTTACTTACTGATTTCACAACAACCGCCACATTGCGCCACACTTTCACGCTCTCGGGCCTCGCTCTCAAGATATACGATTTACTGAACTACAAATCAAAGTCAAACTGTAAACCTTATATTTCTTCTGTCCTTATTTCGCTTCTAATGCTATACATAATCCTTAATTCCTGTTATCCAATTTTTATATTGTAATATTAATGAAGCTACCATTCACACAAAGTTATATTAATTATTAAATCTAAATTTATAAATTTTGAATAATAATATTGTTGGGCATATATGTGAGCAATGATCAGAATAAAAAGCTATGGTTAATGATACGTAAAACTATTTATTTCTTTTATTTATTTTACTAAAAAATAATTAATAATAATAATAAGTGATTAAAATAAACATTAAAATGAATGTTAAGATAATATATAAGAAACCCACCCGTCTCTGACCCGTTGGAGGATTTTTTTTAAAGCTATGCCCCTACTCACAGTCAGTTGTGGTCAGAGACGGAAGGGATACTTCATCTAGTAACAGTTTGTTCCAATTCCCGGAGGCAATGAATAAGGATGATTTGAAGCAGATAGGGCAAGATCTCAGGCGAAAGGGTGTGATAGAATTTATTATAAAGAGTGCATAAAACTCGGAAAGAATCATATAGGGCATAGTTAGTTGTGCATGTACCTATATATAAGGGATCGAAATTTCTAGTTGAACATTTTGATGTTGAACAGAAAGATTTATAAATCTGCAAAATTAGATTTCCGAAATTGAATTCGAAAGAAAGTGAAGTTTAACTAGTATAAGGCACTCTAGCAGATGGTCGAAGTTTTTTCCGTGGAGGTTTAAATTCATGGTAAGCTCAGGCCAAAATTTTGCAATACAATTACTAGCAAAAATATTGTAGGGAACACTTATTTTGAAAGACGCGATATCACGCTCGTTCGTGAAACTAAATTACTGGATATTCGCCTTATCATTTATTTTGGCTGCAATGTAAGAAATAACATCTTCGGTAGTTGTATTTGCTGCCAACATAGAAATGAAAACATGTCACAATAAGAACAGCTGCTGAATTGGCACAAGTATAATAGACGAAGGCATGGAATTAGTAGTGGTAATCAGTGCCGGTAGGTGTACTAGGAGGAATGTAGTTGAGGACGTAGATAGGTGATTAGAGGAATGAGGGGGAGAATCAGGAATATTTATAAAAAGCACAAAGGGCAATGATGATTGTGCTTCAGGAAGGGGTATAGTGACAGGTAGAGCATTCACAGCACCAGGAGGTCCAGATATGGAAATTGAGGACACTGGAGGATGTAAAGACGTAATAACATTTGGTGTAGGATAGGGTGAGAGGGAAAGCAAGGGAAGATGAAAATCATAATTCCAAAGAAGATCAGATGCAGATTCAAATTCTTTCGACATTTGCAAAGAAAGATTCTGAAGTTTTAAAAATCGGTCACGCGCCCTCCGGTTCTTACCCGACGTCTACTTGATGATACAGCTTGACTTAATTCGATAAATCCTGTCATGATCTTTTCCAGTCAAACCGACACACTTTAAATGTGCTACATTATCGCACATCCAACAGGTGACAGCACGATTCTTATCATTATCGAAACGGTCTTTATTATTGCATGTACGATGGCAACACTGCATACTAAAATCGAAAAAATAATTAAAGAAAAAGATTAAAATAATATAAAATAAAAAAAAAAAAAAAAAACAAAAACGTCAAATTGAACTAAGTTCCTACAGGGCAAATAACCGGAAAAAAATCATTAAATTTCTATTGGGACTTATACACAAGGAAAAATAACTGACTCTGATTAATAATCCACAGTTGGAACAAGTGCAGCTGTAAAAGTAAAACAACAACAACGTGTCCAGCGGAAAGAGAGATGGAAATGCTAAAAATGCAAAAACAATGCAGTTGCACTTGACTTAATGCAAAACTACAAAACCAAAATACAAGTGCAGAAGAAAAATCAATTATAAAAATGGGCTAAGTGCAAGTCAAACTCGTACACGGAGGGTTCCATACCAGATTGGGGTCTGAATCCAAAACATATACCGCGCCTTTATCAGAAATTATAGTGTTCAATAGTCCAAAACACAAAAAAGTTTTTCGAATAAAAACCTGAATTTTAATGGTGGGTTTGCATGGGAGGTACCCTCCCTAGCAATCTGATCAAACTGAAATTTCAACAATATAAGTTTCTGATGTAGAGCCACCAACCTTCCAAATTTCAAGATCGTGAGATTTCTGGATCGTATAGCTGCCATACAAACTAAAATGTTTCTTGTATGGGGACCACTTTAAGTTTTCGAAAATATTTTAGTTTTAGTATTTGCTGATGCCCGGATAGAACTGCACCCTCTGTGAAAATTTCAACTCTGTAGCTATTGCGGTTTATGAGATATGACCCAAGGACGGACGGACGGACGCATAACGAAATCTCTGCAATAGGGTTCCTTTAGGTACCCTTTGGGTCCAGAACCCTAAAAATGAATAAATATGCAATAATTGCAAATTCACTTTTATGTACAACTAAAAAAGCTGAAGCACGATAAAAATGATAAGTAATAATAATGTAAACAAATTGTAACTGAGAAGAGTTTAATGCACTGATAACCAATTAATATCGCGAAGCGTAAAAAAACACGTCAAACTCACAATAAATCTCGGCGAAGAATTAACGATATGGTTTGCGAGTTTCGTAAATGAATGTTTTGGTGCTAGAAACTGAACGAGAGGTGATTCCTAAGGTTAATGAGTAGTTAACTCGAAGCGATTTTGGATCTCCCAAAACTGACGCACAATTTCGTTAACTGTCTGGCCATGAGCCACCACAGGCGATAAAGTTGAACAATGGCGAACTCCTCCGGCCATGTTTAAAGCATATTTGGCCCACACGAAGTAGTTCAAAAAACATGCTAGCACCAATAAACAAATCAATCCCCTTAGATTTGTTGAAATGTGGATCAGCTAATTGAATACCTTCAGGAATATCCCAGTCTACAGTGCCGAAAGTGCAATTCGGCTGATCGGCAGTTATTGTTGATGCAATTAGCGCTGTAACAATCACAGAAAACTCTGAAGATAAGGACTGCATGGAAAGATTTACTGTAGCGCCACCAGAAGCAAGGCGGGTAGCACCAATTCCTCGTACAGATAATGCAAATTTGGTTCGTTAAAGCTGAAGACAGTTGATCAGCCGAAATGAAGTTGTGAGCCAGAACCGAGTAATGCACGACATGGTACCAGCGCACCAAAACGATCCTTCACCAATCCTTCACGCCGTAGCAAGAACCACAGTCTGTTGAGAATTATTTTCTGCATTTGAGACAGTAATATTAGATTCAAGTGGCATTGAAAACGACCCTATAAAATGTAGTAACAATGATGCCTTAAATTGCATATCCTGCGAGAACCAGACTTAAAAGGCATTGACTGAATGGCCTTCCGTTAGGCAGTTTAAACAACGACCAAGATTCACTCCAACGAATGGTAAGCCAAAGATTATCGAATAGAAATTTTCCTCTTTTAGCATATCGCATTCGTATATCGCATGTAACGCGTTGCCACAGAAAATGCATTCAACAGCGTTATATATACTCATTTGTGTTTTCTAATTCTTTATACAAAGCTTCGGACTAAAGTTTGAGCAATTTGGCACTTTCACTAGTTGCTATAGTTCACGCAATCACGATGCACAAATAAAAATCGACCAAAGTACAGCAATATAACTAATAAACGATTCCGAAAATGTAACGTAAATTATGTATGCTTATATATGTTCAAGTTATGTATACACAAATTGGTGTTTATTAATACTTATATGTATATAAAGATTGAACAAAAACAAAACTTCAGTGAAAACCGTTTTAAACATTTTCAAATTTCACTATTCAATTAATAAAACTATGTACATTCGTAATATACTTATAGGTTCACATGAACAATTGTGGACATAAGTATGTGCTGCG